>JAOTAX010000004.1:28097320-28129256 GCA_025629825.1 Erythroxylum guanchezii
CCCGGAGAAGGCATCCAAGAAGCTGAGGAGCTCGTGCCCTGATGTAGAGTCTACCAGCTGATCGATTTTAGGCAGGGAAAACTATCCTTTGGGCATGCTTTGTTTAAGTCGGTGAAATCAATACACATCCTCTACTTGTTGTTTTTCTTCTTCACGAGTACCACGTTCGCCAACCACTCAGGGTATTTAACTTCCCGAATGAATCCGGCGTCTAGCAGTTTTTTTATCTCTGTCTCTATGACCTCTTGTCTCTCCTTGCTCTGCCAGCGTTTCTTTTGTCTGACTGGCTTGTACCCGGTTCGGATACCGAGAGCATGTGAAGCTACCGATCGAGAAATCCCAGGCATACCGCTCGGTACCCAAGCGAAGACAGATCGATTTTCTATCAAACAATCAGCGATTTCTTTGACCAGACCCCTTTCCAGTTCGGATCCCAAATTTGTGAATTTGGATCGGTCTTCCTGATCTAGCACGACTTGTTGTGTCTCTTCGACAGGGTTCATCCTTTCAGTTTCCTCATCGGCTCTCACATCGAGAGAGCTCGTCAAGACGACCGCTCCATCAAGTGTCCTTGTCTCTGCCAAGTAGCATTCCCTAGCGATTCTCTGCTGTCCCCTGACTCTGCCGATGCCAAGGGGAGTTGGGAACTTCATTGCCTGGTAGTAGGTCGAGACAACTACTTTGAGGGCGTTCTGAGTGGCTCTTCCGATGATTGCATTATAAGCTCCCCCAAATTTCACCACCAAAAATTCAACGTCTCTCTCTTCCTGACACGGCTTTTGTCCGAATTTCACCTTTAGGAAGACTCGAGCGAACGGGTAGGTTGATGCTCCAGTTACCCCCTTGATGGGTCCCTCTATTGGCAGTAGTCGCTCCTCTGGTATCTCCATCTGCTTAAACGCGTCGTAGTAGAGTAGGTCGACTGAACTGCCCGTATCGATCATCACTCGCTTCACCTCACTGCCATCCATATTCAAATTGACTACTAGCGTATCATCATGCGGGCAGCTAATTTCCTCCAGATCAGATTCGTCGAACAAGATCACCGCATGCCGCGTTACCCCCAAAGATCATATTGATGACCCGAACCGGTCGGTCATCTTGTCGTTCGGCAGTTCTATCATCCCTTGCTCTGGATGGTGCTCTCATGTCACGTCGATCGTCAGTATTTCTGTTCTGCCTTCCCCCACCGTTTCTGTCGTTCTGTCTCCAAGGCCTTCGCCGACTGTCGGACCGATCGGTCCTACCCTCATTATCCCGATCGGTATTTTTTCTGTGCTTCAAAAATCTGCCCAACCTTCCCCTTCGGATAAGGTCTTCAATTTCGTATTTCAAGTGCCGGCAATCCTTCGTGTCACGACCGATGTCTTTATAGAAACGACAATACAGATCAGGGTTCAACTTGTTGGAGGGAGTCCTCAACTTATCAGGTTCTCGGAAGGGCTCCTCATCTGCTTTCATGGCTGCCAATACTTCCGCATATCGTCTGTTGAGCGGAGTGAAGGATTCTCGTTTTTGGCCTCGTCGATCGGTCGGCCTTCTCCAGCTAGACTGATCCTTCTGTCGCTTTTGTGACTCATCTGTCCTATCGGTCGGCCCGCGGTCATCTGCTCATCGTTTCGTGTTTTTCAACACCTCCTCCAGCTGGATGTACCTGTCCGCTCGACTTCTTATCTCTTGAATAGTCGTGGGCTGATCGAGGGCCAATGACTTCTTGAACTCTTCATCCCTCGTGTTGTTCATTAGGGCCGCCAACATGGACGAGCAAGTAAGGTCAGGGACTTCAACAGCTTCGTTATTAAAGCGAGTGATAAACTCCCGTAAGCTCTCATTCCTTCCTTGGGTCAACTGCATCACTTCCAAAGCAGTCTTCTGTGGTCGCTTGCTGGTAGCGAATTGATTGAGGAATAGCATCTTGAAATCCTCGAAGCAAGTGATGCAACCCGAGGGTAGACTGTTGAACCATCGCCGAGCTCCTTCTTGAAAGGCGGTACAGAACACCTTACATTGAATTGCATCAGGGACGCAATGGAGATTCATCATGGACTGAAAGTGCTGCAGATAGTCTAAGGGATCGGTCTTGCCAGTATACTTTTCAGGCGTCGGTATTTTGGTACCGACCGCAGGAAGGCTATCCAGGATCTCCGGAGTGAAAGGAGAGCTACCGTTTGCGGACGTTCGGCCCGGACGAGGATTTGCGGGCAGATTGACTAGATCAACCGTGATTTTTTCTAGGGCTTCCGCAGAATGGCGACCGGCCATCAAACCAATCTGCTGAGCGGGGGCCGGCTGTTGTTCCGTCTGAAACTGCAGGATTTGGCGAATCAATAGATCAGCCGCTTCCTCTATCTATTTTTGAGTGAGGGAAGTTTGTTGTGGTGCAGGAGGATTTGCGTCCAGGGGGCGCTAAGAATTAGAGTGAGAGTTGGCCTCAGCATTGTCCTCCAAGGCTATACTCTGTTCTTCTTGATCTCGATCGTGGAGCTGTGGTTGATCGTTCGGATGCGAGGATTGAGTGCGGGAATCATGATACGGCGGTGGAAGAATGACGGGTCGCTGCAAACCCATCCGTTGCATCGCAAGTGCCGTGACGGCAGCTATATCAAGATTGGCCACTGCCGCTTGACTAACCTGTGTATTTCTTGACGTGGTGCCCTGATGTTGGGCCCCATGGTGGGCGCCATCTGGTTCAGCCATATTCTGTTGAGGCTGGACGTCGCTATTCGGATCGATAAGGTCTGTAGATATAGCCTCTAAAATACCTGCAAATCAATAAAAGGCACACCAGGGGTGATTGCCGGAAGGCCCCTCCGATGCTTAAGTCAGTCGTTTGGTAAGGGTCGTGGTCACCAAGAACAGAGAAAACTAGGGTTGTAATATCGTATATGTATTATGGTTGAATAGTACCTTATATAGGGAGTAATTGCTAGGTTTAAGTCTTTACGTAGGTCTTAGTGTTTGCATGGGAGACAATCTCCTACTACTGGGCTGTCGACGTCTGGGCTTCAAGTTGGGCCTCGTTGGGCCGACCCAACCAGGTGGGATTAACCATTGATTCATAAACATGCATGATGGGTTAGGTTGACTTAAAGAATGATGATGCGACCGGACCAATGTTGGGTTGGGTTAGGTTTGCATCTGCTTAAGGGTGACAATTCCAAACTTGTATTTGAGTTGAGTTGAGTGAGCTTAAAATTTAATTCATAATTTTAAGTTCATGAATTTAATTTTCAAATTTAAACATTTAACGATTTAAAAGTTTTTAAATTCACATATTTTTAATAATTATATAAAATATACATTATCTATTGAATTATTTATTAAAAATTCAATACCTCATCCTATTTTTTCATTGCATTTCTTATATTTTGAAAATTAAGTTTTCTTCTATTTTTTCTTAAAATAAATAATATTAAAAATTTTAAATTCTAATATGACATTTTTTTAATTATAAATAGAAGATTTTTATGATAGTTAATCAATACTACAAAAAGATAAATAATACTTCCTAAAATATAAAAATTAAAACAATAAATTTCAAATTATAGAGATTCAAATCTAAATAGATATTGTACCACAATTATAAATTAAAATAATTATGAGTTATTATAAATATTAAGGTATTTAAATTTATATTTTTTATGAAAGCCTAAAATAATTCTTTTAATTTCTTAGATCTGATTTTTAATTTCAATTTTTATTTTTAAAATTTAAGTTTTTTTTTTAAACATTCTCGTGAACTTAAATTAATTGGTACACGTTTTGATGTGACGTGGTAATGGATATCAGGCTGACAGGGTTATTGGGTCAGTGACCAAAATGAAAATAACACCTCTTAGCCAAGCAGGTTCTACTACACAGGAACTTTAAGTCCATGTTCAAAGTGAGAGGTGGTACGATCTAGACACCACGACCTTGTCACCTGATAATACGTTAAATTCGAATAAAATGACATGAACTTATCGAAGTTTAAAAACCCAATAGGAGCTCGCAAAGTAATAAGAACCTGTTATATCATAGGATCCTGTTTAAAAAATCAGAGCTTGTTAAGTGATAGATGTATGATAAACGACAGGAGTCTGTTAAAGGATAAATTCACACGGACGAACGGGTACAAGAGTGTTATGGATTGTTCACTCGCAACCGACTTAAAACTGACGTAGTGGATTGGACGGAGTTCACTAACTGTCTGTTTGGTTAGTACCTTCAAAATGTAGAGACGGAACGAGACGGAACATAATAAGAATAGGAGACAGTGAGATATTTGGTTGCAGTGGACAGAACAGAGAAAATTGTCTTCGTCCTGAGGACAGAAATGTGTTTGGTTGCAGGGGACAAAACAAAAAACAGTGTTAACGACTGAAATGCCCCTATAGTATAATAAGAAGAGTTGATGTAATTAATTAATTATTTTATAATTGTATCAATTTAATTTAATTACGTTATCATTAACTTGCAACTCTAATAAAATTTCAGTTGTGTGATTATTGTTATTAATATTAATATTAATAATAATAATAATATTATTATTAATAAAATTTTTGTACCTATTATGACTAGTATATGTTATTGTTATTAATTTTAGTATGATATTTGTTATACAAAATTAATTATGTTATTATAATTAATAATAATATTATAATTAATTATTGTTGTTATTATTAGTAAGATTTATTATAAATTTTGTAATAAAAATAACAATAATAATTATTAATATTTTGTTTCATATAATCTCGTGCAACTGGAAGTCAATAGCAAAAGAGAAAAGTATCTTAAGCAAAAAATTTGATTAAAAGGTTCTATTGTCTTGATTAATAGGTGGATGTTGTGTACGAATAAATTAAGCACACTTCATGGTCCAATAATTCGCTTCTCGATTATGGCCACAAGAGACATAATATAGGGAGATCCAAAATCAAGTCAAGATGTTACAACAAGGAAAAACTAAGCAAATTGCTTTACTTCTTGTCTGCTTCCCTCAACAAATATGTAAATGCAATCCATTTTGAAAGGCAAATGTTTCACATAGAAATGTGCCGTGACTTAAACTTTTGTACTTCAGCATAAAACACTCCGCCCCTTCCCCATCTTCAGAAAAGGAGAAGGATAAAGTGAAGAATAGTAAAAAGAGAGTATCATAGGAAAAAATCCCATAAAGAAGACAGCTCAACCAAACCTATACTAGCTCAACTTATTATTTTAGATACTGCAGTGTGGTAAATCACCTCACTAAGTCAGTTCTATGGACATATTTCAATATGGTTTTCTACATGAATCACTAAAGCAGAGTAAAACATCATAAATACCATCTAATATCAAATGGACGAAGATAATTGTAAGATGGACATGATTTAAAGCATTTGGCGAATCAGATACAAGCGAGACGCAAAGCAATGAAGGCACTTGGTTAATGGTAGAAGCTACCAGATGGAGGGTGATCAGGAAGGACAGACATTCTTGCTATATAATCCAACGCAGAGTCTATAAGACAATTTGCTAGTGTTCCTGTATTTCGATTCGAGCACGCTCTCCTCCCGAAGCATTACCCTGTAAACAGCGTAGTGATCATTATTGTGTTAATGCATTGAACTTTAATGATAAAAATATCCGTATCAAAATCTGGATAAAACATCAAATTTGCATCTAGAAATTACCATAATCCAACGACTGTGTACTCCAGCATAGATTGATGCAGCACGGAACATACCAAAGGTAACATAGAACTTCCAATTATTGGCAGGCCAAGCTTTACCCTTCAGTCCAAAATTCCAGTAAAAGTAAAAAATAACAAATTTAGTTAAGTTGACATATATCAGAAAAAGAGAGCTTGGAATTGTCATCAAGAAAGCAAGATCTGTAAAATTTTAGGAAGAGAGCATAGAAACAATACTTCTTTAATGCAAAAAGCATAAAATTTTGAGTATTAGTTCTGTTCAGTACCATGCAGCTGTATGCAACATCGCACATTTGGTTTCCAAGGGTAGATAACTCCCAATCAAGAATCCCAATCACTCGATCCTGGAGCATGTTAAGAGTGTCAGAAATGTGTGCTCAATGCATTTGAGGCTATTATGAATTCTGCACATAATTGAATAAAAGCTTTTAAAGTAATATGTAAGCTTAATATTGAATAGCATTAGCTTCCACCGGCTGTGCGCTCGAGGGCAGCAGGTATTCACAAGCTAAAACTAGGACGATTTTATGCAAAATCTAATATGACATTATTTTTTAATTATAAATAGACAAAATTAATAAAATATAACGAAAATATTTTTATGATAGTTAATCATTGCTACAAAAAGATAAATAATACTTCCTAAAATATAAAAATTAAATTTCAAATTATAGAGATTCAAATCTAAATAGATATCGTATCACGGTTATAAATCAAAATAATTATGAGTTATTATAAATATTAAGGTATTTAAATTTATATTTTTATGAAAGCCTAAAACAATTCTTTTATTTTCTTAGATCTGATTTTTAAATTCAAATTTTAATTTTAAAATTTAAGTTTTTTTTAAAAACATTCTCGTGAACTTAAATTAATTGGTACACATTTTGATGTGACGTGGTAATAGATATCAGGCTGATAGGGTTATTGGGTCAGTGACCAAAATGAAAATAACACCTCTTAGCTAAGCAGGTTCTACTGCAGAGGAACTTAAGCCCTTGTTCAAAGTGAGACGTCATACAATCTAGAGTCTAGACGCCACGACCTTGTCGCCTGATATATGTTAGACTTGAAAAGGCGTTTTTGTAGCCCATGATCACGAGGTGTAGCGAACGTGTAGATGTTCTAATAGCTATTGTATTGTAATAGCTGATAATACGTTTAATTCGAATAAAATGACGTGAGCTTATCGAAGTTTTAAAAACCAATAGGAGCTCGCAAAGTAAGAAGAACCTGTTATATCATAGGATCCGGTTTAAGCGATAGGAGTTTGTTAAACGACAAGAGCCTAAATTTAATGAAGACAATTTAAAATAAAAGACATATGTTAAAATTAAAGAAACTTTTAACAAGTTAAAAACACTCAAAGCCTACAATAATAATGAAATAACATTTTGCTAAAATGAATACACACACAGTATAATCCGAAAATATAAAAATTAAGAAAAAAGAGAGAAAAATTCAGTCGATTTATACTAGTTAAGCTTATAATTTAAGCCTACATCTAATCCCTAAGTATCCAACTTGAGTGTTTCACTATGAAAATTTAAGTAGTAATTTGACGAGCTTCTTCAAGCTCACGAGTGCATATTTTTCAAAGTTTTTTAACCTTCTTCACTAATAGTATTCATCGCGTCTCTACAAGCTTACAATATATATTTTTCAAATTCCTCCAACTTATTTTACTAATCTCTACAAGTTCTTAACAAATTAAGAAATAATTTGTTCCATACGAGTGCCGTCATGTGCCAGGAGAATGGCTTGGTCCCCATTATGAGATTTTGAATTATGGTCCTCATGATATTAACAAATGTGCTGATGTAACCGAGCAGGTTCTGCTGCATGCTACAAGGCTCTCAGCAACCACCGTGTTCTCCTTGGGGTCACTCTTCTGATGCCCAACATGGTGACTCCTGGATCAACGTCTTCTCAGGTCTCGCTTGAGGATATTGCTATGTACACTGTTCATGCACTCCAACTCATTGTACCTGCAGCTGTTCCTACTGTCGTATTCTTGGCCGGTCGACAAAGTGAGGAGGAAGCTACTGTCAACCTTGATGCGATGAGCAAGCTAGAGACTAAGAAGCCATGATCTCTATCTCTCTCCTTTGGACGTGCTATTCAACAGAGCATTGTCGACACATGGGCGGGCAAGGAGGAAAATATTTCGATGGCTCAGCGGGCATATATTCTCAGGGTGCATTTATCAGCAGGTGCCTAGCTAATGATGAGGCAACCCTTGGCAGGTCTAAGGGGACGCAACAATTGCTGAGGGTGCCTCAGAGAGCCTTCACGTCAAAGACTACAAATACTAAGGAGGCGTGTATGGTGATTTCTGGGTTATAGTAGGTTGTCTTTCCTGATTCATAGGTGAGTCATTGGTTTGAGGAACACTAGTGGTACTAATGAATTACCATTCCACTATTGTTACCACATTGTACATACACAATGACAGCTGCCGTCTCCTCATACTTCTCTCAAAGATTAAAAAGATTAAGACTTTTCAAGGTACAAACTTTGAAAAAGAAGTGACTAATACTCGTATGATAAGCTCGACATTGATTAAATAAAAGTCAAAGTGTTAGGATGCCATGTGGCCTTTTGTTATTGGACCAGTGATTTTAACCGCTGAGGTTTTTCCAAGTTCCAACGACCATATACGTCCATGGAGTCTTTAACAAATTCAAGACGAATGATAAATAATAAATAATACCTTAAATTTCTCTTTTTCGTTCCTTTCTGGTTCTCGGCTCCAGGTGACTGCAAATCACCCCCTAATAGATTGCTCTGAAGCAATGCTTTTCCACTACTAATTTTCTATTTTTTTAATAATTTATTAATCTAACATCCAGGACAGGAAAATGAAAATGCAATTCACAAGCTTATGCCCCCTCAAGATTCATTCGAGTGAAAATAGAAAGACAAAAAAGGATTGCTCCAATGATGAAGAATGCCAATGAAGCTGCTTCTCATTAAGTTCCTTGTAAGTGAATATTTACATACAAAATTATGAGACAGATTTACAGACTTCCCATTGAGGAAACTGATGTTGCATTTGAAGGAAATTGTATGGAGGTATCAATGCAGCCCCTTTGGCAGCGCTAAAAACACAAAATTCTCAGGTCATGAGATGCCTACATGTACAAAAATGATTCTGCAGCAAGTAGATGAACAAAAATATCAGGAAGGTTGAACGAAGAATATTTCAACGTAGAATGATTTTAAATCATTGAAACTGGTATAATAACTCAATATAAAGGCTATAAAATGCATGCATTTCTCTAAGAATAGTTGCTTCCCGCGTGGTTAATGCCACTTATAGCTATTAATTAATTAACGGGAACTTTGTGCTCTACAACTAGCAGCTATCAGAAATTTCATGCTTTTCTGGTGTTTCAGAGCGAATCTAACGAAACTATGGTCTAAGGTAGGTAGACCAAAATTCAAGAATTTGGCGCACCTGAGACTACCTAGGCAGTGCCATCCTTCCCAGATGTTAAATCCCAACAGAATGCTGTATTATGTGCATAAATAAATAACTGCTGGTGTTCCACCCTTCAGGTAAGTAATTGCATATCTGCATGACCAGGATTAGGGATAGGGGATTTTAATCAAAGGCCTCAGAGATTCCATGATACTAGCAAAGGAGGGACGTTTCCAAGGCTCACTGCAGGAAACAATTTGTATGAGATCAACAACAATACAAGTTAGAAAAACATACAAACCATCAGGCCTTGTGGCTTAATGGGAGAAGAAGATTAAAATCTCTTCCATCACCAATCAACCTTGGTGGATCCTTCGAGCTCTCCAAAAAACACATCAATAAACAAAGTAGACTTTGAACTCACTTTCCCCAGCAATCCTCAATAAGGCCAGCTACTTGTGGATTTACATCATGTGGAATCTCAAGCCTTTTCCCCTTGAAACCAACAGCTGCAACAACCTACAAGATAGGCATCTTAAGCATAATTCCCAGATCTAATAATAGAAACAAAAGTGCTAAGATCATGACGGATAAACTGTGCAAATACATGGGAAAACTGATTCTGGATCAATTTCCCCAACAGGTGGGCTGCAAGCCGACATTTACTTGGGAAGTTCACATATCCCCCTCACTGAAGTTGGATGGTCAAATGACTTAATAAGCTTCTTAACTTCCATGGATACTCACTCCTGAAATGATCCCCTGAATTTGGGCCCTAAGCTCAGCCTATTGCTAGAGTGGACAGTAAACAACTGGTGAGGACAAAAAGGATTGGATCAATTGAAGAACTTATACCAAATTCGTGTGCATCAAACAGCAACATTCACCCAACACCAATTCTTGTTGGAAAGAAAACGGCCAATGTGTTGTCTAAATGTCAAAAATTTTGAACTGGTTGACATCATTGTGTTAGTGGATGATGTCAGTGGACTGGTTTTATGCATGAAATATCAATTATTTCATTATCACTCCCTTGATTCAGTTTCCCAAATAAAACACGAGTAAAAAGTCAACTAAGAATAAAATGTCACTCCATTAAGAACGTACAATGTCAAATGAAATAAACTTAAGAATACAAACTTGTGCTGGATTTAAATTGCTCCACGGTTGCTGCAATGTCACAAGTTCCCACAAGATGACACCAAAGCTGTATACATCTGCCTTCTCATTTGATGGTTCATCACGAAGAACTTCTGGTGCCATCCACTCTGGCTGATAATTAGGACAGGTGTGCATAACTTCATAAAATTACAAACAGCATATCCATAACTACTTAAAACAAAAAAGACAGTTGGCAAATAAGAATCACTTACTGTTCCTGCCGCTGACTTTGACGAAAGCAATGTATTTGCTTTTAATCGAGAAAGGCCAAAAACACAAACCTGATCAGGTCAAAGAAACAAATAAAAGAGTTATGGACAACAAAGAAGATGTCCTAGACGAAGTTGCAAAATAAATATCACAACTTGACTGAACTGAAAATCTACACATCACATCATTAAAACAGCAAAACATGATTATTACTTGAGAGATATATTAGACAATCGCCTATATAGCAAGTAATAATCCAAGACCCAAAACATATCAATTCTATAAGGAGGCATTAGAAATTTTATAAACTTCCTAAGGCTGAATAAACTTGTGAGCCAAGTTGATGATGTCAAGAGATAAATTGTGATTGAATAGAGTATGGATGATGTCCAAGTCTCCATTCGTGACACATGGACCACTAATAAACTGACTACACTGAAACTGAACTTAAGGATGCTAACTTTCAACCAAAAAAAAAAAAACTTGAGGATGTCGCAACATCCATACTAGTACACATGAAATGAATGAACTCTTTTATGAATTTCTTATTTGATCGTCTTGCTTCAGAACAATCTCTACTGACAATCACAAAAGGTTTAATTCTAAGAGATTAAATGCATGAAAACTGAAAACAATGCTTAAAAGAACATGTTTCCCAGTTAAACAGCCATTAAATAAACATAATGGCCGTCTCTAGCAAGCTGTATCTAGAGTCAACTATCTAACCTTTACTGTATACTTTCTCTCAACCAAAAGATTTGGAGATTTTAAATCTCTGTGGACAATGGGAGGGTTACGTTTATGAAGATAATTCATGCCTTTTGCCTGCAAATTTGAAAGGGACCTGATTAGTTTTGACAGAAAAGATCGAACACATTGGCAAGCTAAAATAGAATGAAAGACAGTGACCATGTTAGCAAAAGATCATACCACATCATAAGCCATATTCAGTCTACGACTTTCATCTAACACCTCTGTTGCACCAGGCTTATGCAAGAGCCTAAACAAACTACCTCTGCGTGACAAACCACAGATTTTAGTCAAACCACAAGGTAAGTTCATTTAAATGCATAACAAAAAATCAGAAATGATGATATTTCTCTGTACATTCCATACTTAGAGAAAAAAATAGAGCAAAGGAGGTGTTGTTAGGGAGAAAACCCACAACCTTGATAAATATTCGGTCACTATGGACAAATATGGGGGCTGCGTAACAGCACCCATGAAAAGAACAATATTCGGATGCCGAAGACGTTTCATTATTGAAACCTAATAAACAAAAGCAACAAACTATACAGATCAAAACAAAACCCAAGGTTGCTGCCAAAAGCTCATGCTACATTTCGTCAACCCTCACCTCCCTCAAGAATTCCTTGACGTGTTCTGCATGAAAATCTTGCTCCAAGAGAATTTTAACAGCAACATCCTGTAGTTAAAACAATTATTGAGAAAAGAAAAAGGATAAGGAGTTGGAAAAGAGGAGGCAATAAAAAGAATATCCAAATACAAAGTTAACAAGTTAAAACATCTTCAGAAGGTACCACATAACAAACTTAAACCAATTGAGATAAGAGCTAAAACAAAATGCATGGTTTTATACCAATGTATCAGAAAAGATGGAACCAAATACCAAATTTCAAATTTTCACTATCAGGAGAAAAAAAAAAACTAGAGAAATGCATAACAGGTCTCTCCCAGTCAGTTATACTAGCTGGAAATCTAGCAGTTAGGATTAAAGGACCACACATTGAGGCCCATGTTCATTAAAAGCCAGAATCGCAGCCTGGTACTAGGCTGGTTAATGAGCAAACAAATAAAGAACATAATATTTTAAACATTCAGAATCTCCATGCCCAGAATAAAGGAACTTCTTGAAATGAATTCATCTACTGTGAACCATGGCAAATCATGAATTGACACACCAATTAAGTGACATTACTTCATTCCAGACGATGTTGATTGGCAACCTTCACCACCAAATGTGAAACCACAACTCACACATTCCATTACATGTCAAATGTTACATTCATAAGAAACAGAAATGAATAGAAGCACAGCATTTCTTCAAATATTTCTACATAGATGTGAGAAGCACTTTACCGAGCCATGCCATTCAGCACAATGGACTGTCCCGAAGGAACCTGATAAGAAATTCAATTTCAGTCACCATGCCACAACCTCCTACAAGGGCTATTAGCTAATAGTATTTTAGCATAAAATACTGTTTCTCTAAAAGAAATGACCACAACAAACACTCTACCTGCTCCAATTTTCTCTTTCAAAATAAGATCACTCCAAGGGATGTCCAAGTCCTCGACATCAAGTGAAAGTTCTTTACTTGCTTCACTAGATACCAGTTGCCTGCTGTCAAAGAACCTCGAATCTTTAACAGTATTCACCATCTGGTCACACAATGATAAAAGTGGTTGCACATCCCTGTGCCCGATGAGTGGGATATGCTTAACAGGGGTTTGCTCTTTGACCACGCCCGGTAATTTTTTAGCATTTTTTGAAGGATTATATGATCTAGAAAGTTGGGTGTCTCTTTCTTGAACACTTGTATGAGAAGCTCTCATTTGAAGAGGTAATTCAGACATTACAACATTACTTCTGCAATGACCAGACTGGTCAATTTGTTGAGGATGCGTAGAGATTCCAGATTCTTCTTCAGTCGCAGCACCTGAAATACAACACCAAATAGAATTTAAGGTTGCATCTTATGTTGCAATGCAACGGAACTACTAGCCTACCCCTTGGGTAAGGGCACACATAGCGCAGAAGCAAAGGAGAAATATTGAAACAAGAAATCCAATAAATTGCACGTATAAGATGAGAGAATTCTTTCATGGGAACAGGATAGGAGAACTGTTAAAAAGTTCTTCTCCACCAGTGTGAGCTAAGACATAATCCTCATGAACTAATTCAGTATTTAAGCATGCAAAAGTGAAAAATCATCAATCTTCTTCACATCACAATTGCATACTACGAACAAAGGAATCAAACCGCCAAACCAAGCAAATTTGGATTTCAACACAGAACTCAATTATGAAATATGGAAATAAATATCAGAAACCCTAAAATTCAACAGTTTGAGACCAAATTATGTAGGTTAATAGAGTGCAATACCACAGTCTGGAGCATTCTTCTAGTGGGTTGCATAAATCTGTCTAATATTTGCGTGATTGCAAACAAGGTACTCTCAAAGTGGCAAGATCAAATAGAAATCAAATAGCCGAGATGATACGGCTTCCTCAAGGTATCCTATGTTATGAGGCTTTAGTATTTTGGTATGACTTCTTATCCTTTTGGTTAGAATGTCAAAGCATATTCTGAAATGTGAAGTATTAACTTTTGAGAACAAATAATTAAACCCATTAGTTGCAAGAGGTTTATGCAGTACCACTAAAGGAGTTAGCATCACATGAATAGAAATAAGGAGTAAATCAAAATGAGAACCCAACATTCAGTACTATGTTTGGTACTGATTAACTACAACATAGGCACCAGTAACGACAAAAAAGTATGCACACAAGACAAGCAGAAAATAAATAGAGACTATAAACTAGAGACAAACCAACAGAGTCATTTGGGTTTCACCTATAGATGCATCACCTGCTGAAGTATCATCAAATACAAGATTGAGTAACTGAGCGTCTGAAAAACACTCTTTGGCCAATGACCTGTAATCAATGCCAGGTTCAGCTGATTTCATCCAGGGAAAGCGCAATGGAGAAGAAACTGAGATGGAAGAAGGACCGTTGAGCAAGGAATTTGGCTTGCATAAACAACCCGGCTTCCCTACTAAGTCAATTAAATATTCTCTGAAATAGGAGAAATATACTTTGTAACATATCTGCTACAGATTATGGCTACAAGAAACACACTCCTAGAGACTACCTGGTACAGTTTGACTGAATAGATTAAAAAACTTTGAAGGAAGAAGGAAAAAAATTGATTAAAATGTAAAAAGAAACAAAAACAAATCAAAAGTCCAAATTCCAAATTCCAAAAGAATTTTTGTTTATTTAGCTCCCTACAAAAGGCTAAAAATGCGTGTGTTTGACAAATGCAATGTTTATTTTTTGTTTATCACATGCTTTTTTATTGATCAGGTGGTTTTACCACTATAAGTACTTGTTAACAACGCAAATTTTTAATCGGTCAAGACTCAAGAAGATTGTAACATTAAAATTCAAAAGAAGCTGCAGTTAAATAATTGTATCAGCAAGGTAACAACAATATCCTGGGATGAACCGTAGAATGTAGTGGCTCTGCTTAACAGATAAACCATTCGTTTCATTTTGCATATATTACAAACATATGTCATAAAAGCTAATGAAGAGTACCTGTCAAAACCAAAACGTACAAGACATGAGGTAGCTTCATTTCTTCTACAATATCTGCACCCCTTTGTAATTCGACATGGTAGATCAATGGTATCAGCTAGCACCTACACAACAAATGATCGTCAATCAACTTGGGTTTTTTCCTATGAAGATAAAGATAAGCTACAAAATGCACTGTATGAAACATGGTTGGAATATGAGGAGTACCCTATTATGGTCATGACATACTCAAAAAGCTAGATCTCACCTAAAACGTTAAACATTAAGCCAGAAAACCAATCAGCAATTAGAGATTTTCAGATAGAAGCTACCTTAAATAATAAAGCTCGATGTCTACATAAGCCAACAGAAAGGCTGCATATAGGGACCACACTGGATCCTAAGCAATCTTTGAGATCATTACTTCATTCCCTCCAGATCGAAATCAAACCATCTTCTTCCATGGAAGCTGATCCCCTTATGGTAACAACAAATATGATAAACAAAGTATTCCATAAAATTTCACTAGAAAAAAAAAAGTTTAACCTACTCTAGTTACAAAAACAACTCACCCCATGCGATTGCATACAAATTTTGCCAACTGATCAGCTACCTCTTCTGTTGTTATACAGCTGCCAGAAATGTTATGAGCTCTAGTTTGAAGTTCTTTCATGCCAGGATCACTATGTCTATCAATCAAAACCACTTCCAATGAAGGATTATCGCTTGCATTCACAGATTTTAGAGAGTCAATGGATGGGATGTGACTACTTTCTTGCAGATCGGTGCACACAACCCATACATATGGATCCATTCCATGAATTATGTAAAAACCATCAGGAATTTTGTCATAGTATGACAAGCAACCATTCACCTGATGCACATTGAATAAACACATAAAGTGTTTTAATCTGGATAACAATACAACAACCATGAAAATATGCATGCCCTTCTAACCTGGAAACAGAGAGGAACCATAGAAATAATGTCTCCAAAAGAAAATCAAAAGTAATGGTCCAAGGGAATAGAAAGGACGGCCTGATCCTTTCTTTCCTACGTAGAAATTAACGTGAAAGTAACAAAACTAAAATACTCAAAGGTTACCAGTTGGAGCATTCAATTCACGTAATATCACTAATAGCGCTAGCAATGATCATCAAGAAAATAATTTTACCATCCAACAGCATAGTTACATATTTCATATAGATGGATAATAAGACATGAATGTTGGTATGTGGAGTACTAACAAGTATCGACCTTTGTCCAGTCAACATCCCTCCACCTATTTCAATCACAGAGCTACCAACAAAATTACAGTAGCCATTTCTTCACAAACTATGTTAAACCACTTCTTTCCACTTAAATTTGACAGACATTTCTCTTCACCTGAATTAAAATGCATGCATATCCAAACCCAACAACTAGAGAATTCAGAACTGAAAATTCACTAAGTATTCCCATCAATAAAAATATCCACGTTAAAAATGTCAAATGAATTCATAAAGTCATCAGCATAAGTAGTTTAAATGCATGGATCAGAAATTAATTGTCAAAACAAGCATAAGTAAACTGCATACATTCTCATACAGAATCATCTATTAAGTTATATTTCCACGTAGCGTTAAGGAGACATACCCATTGACTAGCTGAAAAATCCTACCGAATTCCAGCTTATTAACCATGCAGGGAAAAGCATCCTCAAACCAGCTACCCACACAAGCTTATACAACTACACCAGAACTTCCACAATTCCAAAAACTGATCTAACTGAACTTTTCTCAGAAATCTGTTCGCGGACGCCTTCTAGTTTAGATACAGACGCAGGACAGACCATTTACTTCATAAATTCACTCATCCTCGAGAACATAAAATAACAAAAATAAATATGTAAATTGCCTAAAGTTTACAGCTGTAATCGTACTCAAAATCTATGAGACAGCACCTCCGGCGAGTTCGAACTCGAAGAACGCAGCGTAGATTCATCTGGGACCAGATTTAGAAAATTCGGATCATCAGCACAAGTGGATTCCGAAGACAACCTCAACAACAAAGCCAACTGCAACTGGTAACTCTCTTCCGTCTGCTGCGCCCAGCTCTTCCCCGAGGATCCCGTACAGGAAACCGTCGTAACATCTACCGCTGTGGCCCTCGCTAAATTGCCGTCCTCATGCATGGAACCTCCGTAAGCTTCAATCTCATTTCCGCCTGCCGTTGACAGAGTCAGCGGATAGCACTCTCCCGACAATGAGCTCTCTTCGAAGCTGCTCCCACTAGATTGTTGCAATCCGACCGAAGACGAGTACAAGTTCAAGTTACCAATTCGATTGTACGGCTGATTCGGCCTGTGGTCAAGTTCCCAATCAAAGCCTCTCTCTGACTTGAATTTACTGTTCTTTGACTCGCTTGAAACCGAGGAGTCGTAATACGGACGAGGCGGCGTGCTGCCTCGCTGCTCGTCTGGGAACTGGTTCAGAAGGGCGTAGCTGGATCTCTGACCAGGCATTTCCATGTGGAGATCTCTGTTAAAGAGTTTACTTAGCTCAAAAGAAGCTTAAAAACACTCGAAAAGACCGTCATATTCAAAAGAGGCAAAGAGAGAGGTCTGTCACAGGTGAGCTGAACCTGGAATGATTTTCTTTCTCTAGAATTTTTTATAGAGGCCGCTTTCTGTTTTTCTTTTTACTTTCTGTCACTAGAGTTCATTGTCGGGAGGAAAAAGGAAAGTCGTGGCGTTTTATTGGGTGGCGTGATTGTAATATACAATTATCCGCCGAACCTTTTCCTAATAACAAAGAAACGTCAAGTAGGTAGTAGTTTGGTAGGTTTTTTCAGGCGCGTCCGAATTCGTACTCACATTAGCTGAACGCTGACTGGCTCCGCCGCTGTTCTTTCTGCTGAACGCTGATTGTGCCGCCGTTCCATCCGGTTATAAAAAAAAAGGTGTATGCATAAATATGTCTAACAACAGCAGAGTTGTAACAATTAGCATATTGCGGGACTGGTTTGATAATTGTCATGACTATTTTAATAATTGTTGCATATCTATGTTTTGTTATTTCTTTTATTACCTTTTGTTATTTCTGTTGTTCTGAAATAAGAAAGAGAGATTGTAAAACCCGCAAAACCGTTACAACTTGGAAGGTGGGGTAATAAGAAAATACGATTACTACTTTCCCCTCAAATCTTCTTCTTCTCTTCTCTTCTTCCATTCCAATCTGTTCGATACATATTTGGTATTAGAGCAATTCCATCTTGGAACCTGGCACGTAGAAAAGACATCACCATGACAGGAGAGGCTCGAATTTGGGGGACAAGATCCTTTATTCAACTTTACTTTGTCTTATTATGTCCTATAAAATTGTAGTCATTTATTTTGCAGAATCCATGCAGGATCTACGCGGGACTCACATAAATGAATGGTTAAAATTCATTAGGCACAATAAGATACCGTAATATTGGACAGAGAATCTGGACTCCGAATTTGGAAGATAGAGTAAATTCCATGGAAGAGCAAATGAAGGGTTCCTTTGGTAAACTACAGGAGAATATTGAACGACGATTCTCGAAAGTGGATGCCATGGATACCAGACTACAGACTGTAACAACCCAATTGGAGGAGCTTTTCCGCCTCATCAAAGCTCAAGCAAAAAATAGGGTCCCTGAAGTGCAGTATGATCCAAGAGATAGTAGAATTGAGCATTGGGGAGGTGTTGGTATCCTACTGACTCTAGAAGACAGGGGAGTTAAGGATGGTAGAGGCAAAGAAGTGGCAACAGCTGGCCTGGAAGAAGGGAGTATCAGCCATATTGGTGCTAACTGAACAGTCAAGAGGATATAAAACCTTAACCAAAATCCTATTCTGAGGCTTGATTTTCCTCACTTAGATGTTGCAAAACCAAGGAATCGAATTCGGAAGTGTGAGAAATATTTTCGAATCTTTGACATTGTTGAAGAATTTAAGGTAGAGGTGGCCTCAACGGACTTAGAAGGAAAGGTAGACGTGAGGTTTTAGGGTTGGGTGGAGCAGGAAGGTTCATATCAATGGTAAGTGTTCACAGAGGCGGTAAGCTGTAGGTTTCATTCTAGAGAGTTTGTTGATATTGTAGAGGAATTCAATAAACTTGAACAATGTGGTTCTGTTGAAGCTTATCAAGAACAATTCGAAGATTTAATGCTACAGGCAAATCCTACTTTAACATACGACGTGTTTGGTTGTTAGCTTATCAGCTAAAAATTAGCTGATTGACTCAAATTAGTTGGTTGACTCAATAAAACAATTAACTAACTTATTTAGTTATTAGTTGGTTGGGTTGACTGAGTCAACCCAACCAGCTGTTTTTAGATAAGCTCCTTTATAGGAGCGTTTCACATAGATAAGCTGATTTTTTTTAATGCCCATTTTGGCCTCGTTAATTTTAGTGTCTCACGCTCACCGCCTCATTCCTCCTTCTCCAGGGTCTTCTTTCCTTGCTCTTATTTTCTCTTACTATCTCACCCTCATGCATCTGCTGCTTCATTCGTTCACTCCCACGCATCAACGAAGGAGAGTAGACCAAATGGAGAGAAGCTTTGTAGTTGATTTCGGTCCCATTGAGGAGTTCAGTCCCAACTACAAACTCCTCAAGCGTCCAGGTTTTTTCTATTTTCACCTTGAGTTTTCTTGATATTTTTGTTTGGTTTGGTGAAAGAGATTTGGTTTCGTGGAATGCCATGTTAGCTGGATGTGTGAGTTGCCATTGCTACGAGGAGACAATTGTTTTGTTTAGAAAGATGCAAGGGGAAGGATGTAAACCCAATTCGCGGACTTTGGTCGCATTGGTTCTGGCAGCTGAAGGGGTCTTAGAACTGAGATTAGGACAAGAAATTCATGGTTATTGTTTGAGAAATGGGTTGTTTGATTTGTATCCACATGTGGGCACTGTCTTAATAGGATTCTATTTCAAATTTGACGTTAGACTTTCGACTTCTGTCTTCCATTCAATGTTTGTTAAGAGTTCCTTGAGTTGGAATGCAATGATTAGCAGTTATTTTGAAGCGGGGAGGCTGTTGGAAGCGTTGTTGGTTTTTGTTTGGATACTTACAGATGGGGTCATGTTTGATTTGGTCACCATATTGATTGTCATTCAGATCTGTGGGGTAATCGGGTCTCTCAAACTGGGCATGCAAATTCATGTGCTTTTTAATAGTGCTAAATGGGTATTGCTGTCAGTAGTATGATTGATAATGGATCTTAGTTAAAGATGCTCTTCGTATATATTAGGAATTGGGAGGGTGAAGAAAATATGATTATTTGGAGTAGTTAAGGCTTACTTCTGTGTATATTCCTGAGTTGATAATAGAATTTACAAAACTATGTAATGAATAATCTTTGTTTTATAGGATAAAATCTCTCGTGCTTGGTGATTGTGTGGAGGGTGTTGGGACACTTGCATATTCTACAATTCTTTTTCTCTATTTAGCTAGATGGATTGTAGTAGGGGACATAAGCTGTTGCAGTTGTAACAATGAAACCTTCTGGTATATATGTTGTATATATTGTGATGCGAGTGTGTTTTAACTGAGTCTACAGGACTTCTTTACCAACTTTTTGAACCTTGCAATTCATACTGATGGCGGCAGAAAGATTTGGTAATATAGCTGGTAGCTATGGTTTAATAAACTAATTAAGTGAGCTAGAATTGCTTGACCAGTATAACTGCCTAAAAGAATACTGCCGTCTCAAGTGTTTATGACTTAATAACTAGTGTGAGTTTCGTGGACTTGGATGTCTGCCAATCATTAATTACACTTATGTGTGCTAGTTCCTCTAACCCTTGCCAACTAAATGGTGATTGGATATGTCTATGATTTTATAACCACACTACAATTTCACACTTTGGGATCAAACAATCATGTTTCATGTTGCCCCTTACGAGTATGGTTTGTTGTGGAATCACGAAAGAGAGAGACGATTTTTATTGTCTACCAATTAAGTTTGTTCTTTTAATTGTTTTTCATGGCTCACGCTAATGTTATTGATTCGGAGGCTAAATGTGGCTATAGTTTTAACGTTGCTACTTTCATTTTCCAGATGGATTGCCCATATACTAAGGAACCATACTTCAGGGAATATTGCAGAGTAAATCGTATATGAAAATTATGATCTTTTAGCATTTGCATAAAAAAATAGCGAAATTTCTTACGGATCATGATTTAGGAGATACAGGCCATTCAAGGGTTTAATACTTATTACTAGTCCAATCATGTAACACTTCCTAGAATCTATGGAGATAATACCGTTGTTGATAAATTTTGTTTTAGGATTTTCTTTTATGTGTTCCAAAGTTGGTTAATGGTGCTGTTAAAATTTTTCTGCTATTTAGAAATGACATTGTAAGTGGCAAAAAGAAAAGTTAAGAGTGAAAGTATAATTCCATAAGAGATTTTGTAGAACCCGGCCTCTACCATCAGCACTCCAGGTATTGTCCTCTTTGGTTACCTGGGTGAGCCACTGCTCAAACCCAGGACCTCAAGGTTTTGTTCCACTTTAAGTGGACGCCTCTCACCATTCATCTCACCTATGCATGGCCAAAACCTAGAATAAGAAGTTTCTCATTGTTTCCTTCTTTCTTCTAAGCAAGTACTCCTCCAAAGTGTTTCATCTCCTTTCCCACCAAAGGATCTTGTTAACCAAGTTGTCTAAGAAGAACAAGTGGTAGATCAAGTTGGTTGAGGGTACAACAACAAGGAGAGGATAGATTGACAAAGGAAAGGATTTAAAAGAAAAGGCTTTGGATACAAGAAGAAGGAGATGATAGCGCAGTAAGGAATTAAATTTATAGCAAAGGAGTCGGTAATATCACTATCTTGTTTATGTTTATTATTATCGTTATATCATATTTGTATAGATTGGTATGATGATTTGGATATATTGCTTCCACTAAAAATAAGATTTCTAAAAAGTTTTGAAATCTACCGGTTCTCCAAATATGACATGCTTTCTTCTTCTGATCCAACAGAAGAAGTAGAATGGAAATTAATAGGGCCAGAGTTACTCTAGATGACAATCGATAAGGTCAATCTAGTTAAGCAAAGGCTAAAAATAGCTCAAGATAGAATGAAAAGCTATATTGATGCACACCAAAAGGAAATGAAGTATGAAGTTGGTGATAAAGTCTTTCTTAAGACATCTCCTTTGAAAGGAGTTATGAGGTTTGGCAAGAAGGCAAGCTGAGCCCGATATATGTGGGTCCCTATGATATTATTGAGAGGATTGGACCACTAGCCTATAGGTTGGCACTGCCACTAGAATTGCCACAAATACATGATGTCTTTCATGTTTTCATTTTGAGGAGGTATAGATCGGATCCCTCCAATATCATTCAGACCATTGAGGTTCAGTTGAGAGATGATTTGACTTATAAGGAGACTCTAGTGGAGATTATGGACACTAAGAAAAAGGTCCTCAGGAACAAGACAATTCAACTAGTTAACGTCCTGTGGAAAAAGCATGCTAATAAAGAGGCCACGTGAGAGCCCTTGGAGGTTATCCACACAACTTCAATGACTCAAGTAAGAATTTCGAGGACAAAATTCTTTTAAGAAGGGGAGAATTGTTGGACCTCAAATTTTTTCTTTTTATTTATTTATTTTCTTAGAATTTAGTCATTAATTTAGCTAGCATAAGTAGCAATTAGAATTTAGAATAGAAATGTTAGTTAAATTAAGGGAGTAAGAGCACAAAAGGCAAATTTTGTCACTTAAGTTTAAAAGCCATAAGGCATTAAAGGAAGGGCAAAGTGGACATTTTACACTCATTAAAGGTAGAATTGGAAGAAGAAGTGTGGTCTTGCTCTTAGAAGAAGAAGAAAAAGTGAATGAGGTAGAGAAGAAGAGAAAATAACAAAAAGAAGAGAGAAAGGAGAGAAAAGAAGGAAGTTGGAGTTAGGTTTCATCTTTTCTTAATTTTTAAGAGTGATTTTGAGGTTGTTCAAGAAGGGAAAAAGAAAGAGTAAGAGAAGAGCTTCCAATTGAGCCAATAATCTTTGTATTTGGTGAAGATTCAAGGTAAGTTTAATTTTAATTTGTTGGATTTTTGGAAGGGTTTTGGTTCCTGAAGCTTAGGAAATGCATGGGTTTAAGCATTCTAGAATTAATTTTAGTGAATGTGCTTTATAGGATTTTCAATTTGTATTCCTATTGACTGGGAATTTTTTCCAATGTTAAAGAGAATCAAGAAGGGCAAGAGGAACAAGAGGAGAGGCACCTTTGAGCAAGTTTTTAAGCAAGGAATCCAAGGTGGGTTACATGTTTATAATTGAGTTAATGAGCTATAAACATTTTTCCAAATCAATAGAATTGAATCATTTTGAATTGCTTAATAAATGTTGCATTTATTTGCTCCTAAATTGCTTTAAGAATTGCTACATGTTTGGTACATGAATTTTGTTGATCAATTATGAAATGAAGATGGAAATGCTATTTTGAAATATATCATGCTTATGGAAATCATGTTTTCAAAATGTGCCTTTTGGGCAATATGATTGCAAGTCTTGAAATTCATGTTTGTTGGGATAGTGGTGGTCCATTTTGTTATGTCACATGCCATTGCCCATGTTAAAGGCTTCTCTCGCCTGCCCGCTAGTGGCATGGAGCTCCTTCACGGACTCCCTTATGCTTACGAACTACGTAAAAACAATTATGTAGCTTTATGATAGTCCCTACTGAATTCCCACTTTTTTTTTCATTTTTACATGTTCTCTTTACATTGCTTTTGTTAATTCTTTTAATTTTATTTTATTTTCTTATTTCTAAAACCAACCCTCGCCCCCCCTCCCCCTAAAACCTAAACACTGATTAACTTCATTTCAATAACCTTACACACACTCTCTGTGGGATCGGGAATCACCACTGCTATAGCAGTGGTCTAGTTTATCTTGACTAGCATTACGTTGCACTACCAATTATTTGATGACAATTTTCAAAATGGTCATTAAAGAGTATTGGCAACAATTTTCAAAATGTCATCACCAAAAGGTCTATATTTGGTGGCAATTGTCAATAAAGGTTAACCTTTAGACAACGATTTTGAAAATATCGTCGCTAAAAGGTTTACTGTTGGTGACAATTATTGTCACTAAATGCACAACTTTTGGCTATGCTTTTTAGAAACGTAGCCAAAAGCCTGCACTTCTGTGACTCATTTATAAAAGCATTACGAATAGTGTACTTTTTGCGATGATTTTGAAAATCACCACAAAAAGGCTATCTTTGGGCAACGATTTTCAAAATCATTGTGGAAAGCTTACTTTTAGCGATGATTTGCAAAACATGGCCAAATGTCCACCTTGTTATATTGTAAGCTGAATCTTGAGTTGCTATTAATGGTTTAATGGGATGTAAAAATTAAGGTTTTTAATGTGTAAAGAATAAGAAAGAAAGTAGGAGTAATAAGAGCAAGAGCTCCAAAGCGTAAATCCATTCTCAAATGACTCTTCTTATATGCAATGTTCATGGAATTGCCCTATTAAGCTGTAAACTTTAAAGGATTTTGTCAATAGGGAGCAGTCTATAGTTTGGGTCTTTTGGAAACCAAAATTAAATTTGAAAATATAAATAAGTTGAGAAGTTTGGGCTCTAATTAGGGTTTTATCTAAAACCATTAGCAATATTAATTTGGGAGGATTATAATAACATACAATAATAAATTTGTGAAGCTGGAGCAATTAGGAGCTTCTGATCAAGCGGTTTATGCATGTGTTCAATTTCTATTGGAAGGATACAAGGTAATTGTTTCCATTGTTTATTGTTCAAATCCTAACTTTCAAAGGAAATTGCTTTGGTAAAGGTTGAAGCACTATAAGAAAAATCATAAATTACCGACAAAAAATTACCGATGGAACAAATAACGTATCTAATTAGAGACGAAAAATCAATATTCATTGGTAACCTTATCGTGAAAAATTCCATTTTACGATGGACAAAATTTTCATCGACAAAGGTGGAGGGAAAATAAATCAGAAAATTTTTCAATGAAATAAAGCCAACAAAAAAATCATACTTGTCAGTAAATTATGCGAAAATGCTTGTCGCAATAAACTAGCATCGGGAATTTACTGACGAATCTATGTTCCTTCAGTGAATTTCTAATGGTATAACTGCTCCGTCGATAAATTTATGCAAAAATGCTTGGTTCAATAATCAAGCATTGGGGTTTATCGACGGTAATGTATTCCGTCGATGATTTTTCAATATTTTGCCACTCCATCGTTAGCTTCATGTTAATCACTTTAAATAAATCAAAAATGATGTCCTTTTCTCCTTGTCGTCACTCATCGCCATCGCTCAGCCATCGCGTGTCATCGTGGTCGTCTTCCTTTAATCGTTGGGTGAGGTGACATTTTATTCCTTGATTGTTTTTTATGACGTCTGGACCTTTGTTCGTTACTGTGTTTTATGTGCTGCTTTGATTGTCATTGTCTTCTTTTCATTGTTTTGGTTATCTTCCTTGGTCGTCAACTGACTCTAGCTCCATCATCTTCTTCCTTCAAGTGCTTTAGTGACTTCTTCGGCGTGTCAGTTGAGGTAAATGGGTTTTGTCATTTACTAGGCTTTTGTTTACTTGGATTAATTTGGGTATTTGATTATAGTTTGAACCTCCCATTTGAACTTACTACATTTTTAATGTAAATGGCCTACACTAACAAAAATTATAGTGTTGAGTGACATTTTTTATAAGTTAAATGGCACTAGCATTATGACACTTAATAGGTATCTTAGTAAGGTCCCTTCGATAGTCTCTAAGTTATTGTCTATACCATAAGATTTGTGCAAAACAACCACTAATTGACATATATTTGACTTACATGGTTGATAAGGCAACCAAAATTTATTTCTTACTAAACCATAAGACTAATGCATATCTTAGGAATTAACAAGTATCATATGTATTATTTCTATCTAAAATATTATTGGCATAATTCGCATATGAATAACCAATCAATTCAAAGAAAGTATGCTTAACATACCAAAGTCTTAATGACATGATACCACATAAATATCTAAGAATGAACTTAATGACTAAAAGGTCGGATTCTTTAAGACTGGATTAAAATCTAGCATACAAGCATAAGTTAAACATTATATTTGGCCAACTTATGGTAAGATGAAGCAAACTATCAATCATATCTCAACATCAACTAGCTTGCCCTCTTCATTTTTTTTCAATTTTGTTGTGATGCTCATAGATGTCCCTTATGGTTTAGCTTGATCTATTATGAAGCATTTGAGTAATTTTTTAGGGTTCTTTGCTCAATTTAATACCTTCCTTTTTTTACTTGATTTGGAGTTCAAAAAAGAAGCTAAACTCTCCCATCATACTTTTCAAATTTCTTACTTATACGTTTGGACAAATCTTTCCATATACACTTATTAGTGGCACCAAAAATAATGTCATTTTAACATAAATTTGAACAATTAAAATATCATGCTTGTGTGTTTTAGTGAAGAGTGTAGTTCCAACTTTACTTATAAAGAAATCATTTTTTTAAAAAATGTACTTAACTTATCATAAAGCTCTAGGAGCTTGCTTCAACTCATCTAGAGCCTTTGAAAGTGTGTAAACATAGTTAAGTGTATTATGTTTTTCAAACCTGAGAGGTTGATCAACATAAACTTCTCCTTAAATAAAAACGTTTATAAAAACACTTTTAACATATATCTTAAATAAGTTGAACTTCATATAGGAAACAAATGTAAGTAAGAGCCTAATAGCTTCTAACTTAGCCACTGGAACAAATTTTTCCTCAAAGTCTATGCCCTCCTCTTGATTGTAGCCTTTTGCCACCAATATAGCTTTATTTCTCGTAATGGTACATGATTCATCTAATTTGTATTTAAGGATCCACTTGGTACCTATGATTTGATGATCTCTAGGTCTAGGTACTAAAGTCCACATCTTACTCATCTCAAATTAGTTTAACTCCTCATTCATATCAAGATCCCAACTTCCATCACTAAAAGTTTCTTTTAGAAGGTTTAAGTTGAGAATTGAAAGCAAGACGAGATAAGTTTATAAGACGATATCTAGCGATTACTCTTGCTAAACATCATTTAGAATTTAATTTGGAGGATGATTCTTCTTAAATTTCCAAATTTTTAGGAGCTCCTCATCCTTCTTATCTCCCTCATTTGGTTTGACAATATGCTCATGAGAGGTGTGTTAGTGAGCACTCTTGTTTTCCTCAAGGACTAATTGCTTTAACTCCTTAGATATACCTACATCATCATCTTTAAGAACTTTCTTAGATACAATAGGGTTAGATTCATCAAACATACTATGTAAAGACTCTTTAATAATAAGAGTCTTCCTATTAAATACCCTGTATACTTTGCTAGTTAACGAATAATCAAAAAATTCCTTTATCCATATTTGAATCAAAACTTTAAGTAACTAATTTTTGGCTTCTTCCCATTCCAAATCTCATAAAGGGTTTTATCCAAAGTTGGTCTTATGTAGACTCTGTTTAAACTGTAACATGCTGTAGCATAATTTTTGCCCAAAAATATGTAGGGAGATCATACTCATTTATAATAGTCTTAACTATTTCTTACAAATTCCTATTTTTCCTCTCAACAAGCCCATTTTATTGAGTGGATCTTCTATTAGAAACGTTATGAAAGATACCATTATCCTCATAAAAAGGTTTCAAATCTTTCATTCTCGAACTTCCTACTATGGTCACTCCTAATAGATATAATAGAGTGTTTCGTTTTTCATTTTGAGCCCTCTTTACAAATTTAATAAATTCCCCAAAGCATTCATCTTTTTTAGCTAAGAATAAAACACCAGTAAATTTATTAAAGTTAATAACTATGATAAAAGCATAAAATTTACCACTTGGACTAGCAACTCTAGCTAGTCTAAATATATACATGTGGAGTAGTTGTGAAAGTATAGTGCAAGTTATCAACGTTTTGCTCTTGAAAGAGTTTTTAGTTTGTTTTCCTATTTAGAAAACTCCATAAATCTTATCCTTACAAAATTTTACCCTTGGAATTTTATTGAAAAATTATTTAGAGTTAAGGTTAGAGATAAGGTCCATGCTTGTACGTCCAAGCCTTTTATGCCAAATCCATACATCTTAACATTTTTATAGTTGCTAAATTGCCATTTTACATATACTTAATATTAGGTGTTGCACCACTCATTTATGCTAATATAACAATATATAGCATGATTATGAGTTAATTTGTTAATTTTTTAGGTTTTTAAATCATGATGAGATGATCTAAGTCTATAAACTACTATAAGAAAACAATGAACTAAAGTTATAACATGAAGGTTATTTATTTCAAAGCTTTTGAATGTATCAATTGGAACTTTATTCTAGCTTTTAGGATTTCTTATCTAGCTTACTTTAGGATTTCCTATGTAGTTTACTTTAGGATTTCCTATCTAATTTTTCTTATAGAATGTGAGAAATTGGAGATGTACAACATATCAATTGTAGATGATTTTTTGTTTTCATATATAGTTAACCATTTTTTCTCCTTATCGTCACTCACCCATTACATGTCATCTTGGTCTTCTTCCTTTAATCATCAGTTGAGGTAACATTTTATTCTTTCATTTTTTTACGACGTCGTTGAGTTTTGTTTGTTACTATGTTTTGTCTACTGCTTTGATTTTCATTGTTTTCTTTTCTTTGTTTTGGTTATCTTCTTTGGTTGTTAGCTCACTCTAGCTCCGTCGTCTTCTTCCTTCACGTACTTCAATGACTTCTTCTGCATGTCGATTAAGGTAAGTGGGTTTTGTTATTTACTATGTTTTTATGTACTTGGTTTAATTTGGGTATTTGTTTGTGGTTTGAACCTCCTATTTGAACTTATTGCATTTTTAATGTAGATGGCCTGCACCAACTGAAACTTGTGGCTTTAAATTTTAGGTATTGTTAATCTAAATTTAAGTATTGTTAATTTAATTTTATGTATAGTTAATCAAAATTATTAGCTTTAAATTTTAAGTATTGTTAATCTCTATCATTAATACATTTTCTTATTGGTTGTGTTTGGTTGTTGCATTTTTAAAGTTGGGTTTATTAATGAATTTATGTAGGATGGGTTTGAATTATAGTTCCAAATATCTGAATTTTGTAATGGGTTATTTCATTGATACTCTTTGAATTGATTAGGTTTTCTTTACATTCCATGTTCTAACCCCATTTTTGGTTGAATTTTTTTCTATTCTTCTTTACATATATTTCTTTTGTGATGGGATTGATAAATGAATGATTTTAGGGGTTTTAAGGAACTTTAATATAGGATATTGGTTAAGTTGCTACCGAAATAAAGAACGGAGAAGAAATGTAGAAGTGTTATTTTTTTGTGTATGTAATGTGATGTATATCTACCTGTTTATATACTCTAAGTGACTTTAACTAAAACAAATCAACTAAATATTACACAATATTAATGTACATAATTCTAGGGAAAAAATGAAGGCTAATTAGATGTTGATAGTTCACTATCAAAGATGTTAATAATTTATTATAGATTTAAGATTAATAAGTGTCACATCAAACAATTTTATGATTATTAAATTGTATTCATAAAGTAGAAAAAATATATTTCTTATCCTTAAGAAATGATGAATTTGGTGGTTGGAGTAATTTTGGAGGTTAAGGGTGCTTAAGAAAACTCTTTTTGGAATATTTGCGAGTAATATAAACAAGTAAATTTATTAATGTTAAATTAATAAACCCATAAACCTTAACCCATAACCCATGATGCAGCTACCATGAGGCTTATCGGTGAAAAATTCCATGAGCCTAGGAGTCACAACGAGAGCTTGTTTTCTTGATTCACATGTGCAAACAATGCCACGAACCATAGTTTTGAAATCAATTGTAGGTGATTAATTCAATTGGTTAATACTTAGGGGATGTTATGTAAAGTTTAGATGTTTTGTAAACTTTAGGGAACTTGAAGGATACTAACTATGGAATCACTGTTTGAAATTAACAGTTTTGCAAATATCAGTAATGTTGATAGATCTTTGATGTTTAGACGATTAACAACTGATGGTTTCATTAATCCTGAGTTTGTTGAAGGAGTTGAAGCTTTTATTCATTATGCATATTCTCAACCTACATATATGGATGGCCCAAAGATCAGATGTCCAAGTAAAAAGTTCAAACACATTTGTTTCCTTCCTATTGATGAAGTGAATGGGCATTTACTGAGAAAAGGGTTTATCCCATATTATTTTGAGTAGACACGATATGAGGAACCATTGATTTGTAGCACCATAAGGGGTAATGAAGTACAATCGTCAGTGAACTTAAATGAGTTTGAAAGGGCGATTAGATTTAGAACAAATAATGTAGATGCAAATGAATCCTTATATGAAAATGATTTATGATGCAGTCGGTTATACCTTTCAGGAAATTGTAGAAAATCTTGAAGAAGAACCAAACCCATATGCAAAATAGTTTTTTGACTTACTACACTCAGCTGACCAAGAATTATGGCCAAATTGTGAGACAATGACTCAATTGTCTTCAATTGCTAAAATATTGAACATAAATTCTTAAGCGCATATTTTTTATTGTATTTTTTATAAAATTCTTGGATGGTAAAATGAATCATTACCTCCTGATCATATAATGGTTGATAGTTTTTAAACTATGAAGAAACTTATTAGGGGTCTTGGTTTGCCTGTTGAAAAGATTGACTATTGCAAATTGAGATGTATGTTGTATAGGGGAGATGATTTGGAATTATAAGAGTGCAAATTTTGTGTTCAATCTAAGTTTAAGCCTAGAAAGCATTCTATGAAATAGAAATTAGTACCCTGAAAGGGGATGTGTTATTTCTTGCTAACTCCCATGTTAGACCCTGCTTAATTCTGGAGCCCAATGCTTGGAATCATGCAACCTGAGCTTATTACCTTGAAGGGTTATTTCAATGAAATCTTATAACAATCATCGATTCATTTGCGGATTTATAAACTATGATCTTCATTACTTCGTATTTTCAGAGTCATAAAATGTGAGTGCATTTCCCTCTAGGTTGTTTTTTTTGAACCATTTAATTACTATTACAGATTCTTTTCACTCATCGACAATATTATTTGAATCAATCCTGGCCTTCAACCGTTTTAGGCCTTCTTCACTTTAAATGTAAGGGCTGACAACATCTCTAATGTCATAAAATATGAACCTGTTACCCACAATGATGGAGGACCATCCATGTTAGCCATCGAAGATATTGAAGCAATGGGCCTTAGAGTAGGAAAGGAAGCCACTAATAAAGAAATCAAAGAAGAAATTGGGCTAAGTTGTTTTATGAAGTTTCAGGCCTTATGGAAACCATTTAGGGACTATAAAGCGTTGATCGAATCTGATTTAATTGAAGCTCATTCCTAGCCCATTAAAGAGTCTAAGGCTGGTCAAGATAAGTCAACTTTCTGCCTAATAGAGTGACTTATTGGCCAGGTTTCAACTCTCTTATCTATCATTAAATTTGCATTGAATTAGAGCTACTTGATGCTCATTTAGTATGATTTTAAATTAGTTTTTTTTCTTTTAATGACATGTTAATGGTAGATGTTATGAGCCATATTAAGTATGTTTTAAAGTCATTTAAAGTCAAAAAGAATATGTAGCTGGATTGCATGTGGTCATCCCCATTCTTCTAGCTTTTTTTTGCTTATTTAAGTCAAGTTTCTTTCCATATGTAAGATTTAGGAATTAATAAAAGATTGAGAGTTTCCTTTCAAGTTTTTGCAAATCAAATTTCTGTTTTGTTGCTTTATTTTACTTGTTAATTTTGTTTGGGTTCATAGCAAACCAATTGCTATAGTTTAGGTTTGATTGTTCTCTAAAAACACTAAATTTCTACACATATTTCATTCTACCACCTAGTTTGACCAACCCGTACTAAATCACTCATATCTTCCAAACTACACATCCAAAGTGAGTCAAACTTAAACCTTTGGAAAGCTGACTCAAAGCCTTCATGTAACATCCCACCCCCGACTGGAAGGGGTAAAATAGTAAATTTGGCATAGGATGAGATGGATTGAAATGACTTAGGACTGTTCATGCATAATAGGATTGATACACAGTATCAATTGTGCACATGAAATTACTGTACATGCAT
>JAOTAX010000004.1:28129356-28176223 GCA_025629825.1 Erythroxylum guanchezii
TCCATTAATTCCAGATAATAATTTCAACATATCGACAATAATTACGTCCAAATATGTGCGATTTAAATGACTTAACAGGGAACTTAAACTTTTATTTCTTTAATAAGTATATTACATGGTCATTCAACAATCTCACCGGTTTCATTATTCTCAATGAACCTAGCATTTTTAGTTTCAACAATTTTTGTTGGATAATTAGGATAAAAAAATCTATGCTCTTTAGACTTTGCTGGATAACCAATAAAAAATCCACTAATTATTCTTGCATTCAATTTCTTTTCATACGGATTATAAATTCTTGCTTCTGTCGAGCAACCCTAAATATGCAGATGTGTTAGACTAGATTTCCTTCCATTCCACAGTTCAAAAAGGAGTCTTTGGAACTACCTTTCTAAAAACCCTATTTAACAAGTAAATAGCGGACCTCAATGCATGCATCCACAATGACAAGGGTAAAGACAAATTACTTAACATACTTCAAACCATATCTATTACTGTGCGATTATGCCTTTCTTTCACACCATTTTTTTTGTGGTGTACGTGGCATTGTATATTGAGTATATATACTACGTTTTTCAATAAATTTAGCAAATAGACTTGGGCATTGTCCTGACTCATTATATTTGCTATAACATTCACCACCCCAATTAAATCTGACAATTTTCACCTTTCTATCTAATTGCCTTTTCACCTCATGAACAAAGACCTCTAATGCATTTGTTGCTTGAGTCTTCGCTTGTAATAAATAGACATATTCATAACGTGAAAAGTCATCAATAAATATGATGAAATATTTTTCTCCACTAAAAGATGGAACATCAAAAGGCTCAGATATATCAGTGTGTATAATTTCAAGAAGTTATGTACTTCTTGTGGCTCCTTTTTTTGTATGTTTGGTTTGCTTTTCCTTAATGCAATCCACACACATACCAAAATCAGTAAAGTCCAAATCTGGTAAAAATTCATTCTTTATTAGTCTTTGTAGTCTTTTTTTGAAAATATGACTTAAACATTTATACTACAAGAAAGCTGAGCTTTCATTAATTAAACTATGTTTAGTACCAACATTATGATGTAGGGTTGGTGGGGTTTCAGCAAAAAGGTTATCAAAATTTAACTTGTATAGGCCATTATAAAGAATACCAGGATCAATAAGGCAATTGTTTTCATAAAGAATAACAAAACCAATAAGGCAATTGTTTTTAAATAAACTGAAACATCTATTCCCAAATTTGAAAGTATAACCAACATAATCAAGTTTAGATAAGGAACTAAATTATGGGAAACAGAAGGTACAAAAAGAGTCTGAAATAAATATAAATGATGTCCACTATCTAAAATCAAACAATAAGTTCCTATAACTTCAACTGGATCTTTAACATGGTTCTTATGCATGTCAATGGGTCGAGCTGGAGCTGGCCGACTAGTGACCGGCTAGCCCGCTCGTGGCCCATCTGGTTATTTTTTAAAAAAAATTCAAAAATAACATCGTTTTTGATGTTTCGGTCTAGCCACGAGCCGACCTGTAACTCGAAAAATCCAGGCCAAAACTGAGCCAACCAGGGCCAAAATTGACATCCCTAACGGTTCCCCATTAAAACAAACTTTTTATTTAGGTTTATGGTTTGGGTTGTAAAGAATCCCTATAAGGTATTCAAAATATGAGTGGTACAACCAGAATCAATACACCAATTATTATAAGGAACTTAGCCAAGTTAGATTCGAAATATACTAAAGCACTAAGCTTACCTTTCTTTTCGAACCAGCCTTTATGTTTTAGGCAATCTTTTGGATAATGCCTAAGTTTCTTGCAAAAATGACATATATCACCTTTATGTTCATTCTTAAAAAGTTAACTAACGGATTCATTAACTTTCAGTGGTTAGTGATTGCCCTTGCCTTTGCCATAATTTCTTTTGGGCTTCTTTCCGTCTCCTTAATGACCTACCAAATTAATGGTACGGGGTCCCTTGATTCTTAGGCCTTGTCTCCTTTTGAACAAGCATACTGCTCGATTCACTCACATTCCACTTATCCTTTATAGTATTATAATTCATTTGAAATGACCCACACTGCTTATGAGGCAAAGAATTAAGAATGAACTATACTAAGAAAAAATCCTCATCTTTCATACCCAATGTCTTTAGTCTTGCTTCTATATGTTTATGCATGCTTCGAGAATCATCAAACTCCATAGTGGTCAACTTAGCCATTAATGTCCCCGTAAGTGACATATTAGTAGTTTGGGAACACTCTTCCACAACTTTCATAAATTCTTTAGAAACTTCAATGTTGGGAAGTGTTATCTTAATGTTGTTAGCAACAATCATTTGCATAAACATTAAGCTCAATTTGTTCGATCTTTCCTAAGCTTTATAGAAAGATTTCTCATCAGCAATGTTTACATTAATAACAATAGTTGGTTTCTCAACTTGGAGTGCCAAATCAAAATTCAATACACCAAGGTGAAATTGGACGTGTTCACACCAATAAGAGTAATTTAATCCATTAAAGGATGGAACAAATAAAAAAACTAAATTAAAGTTAGCAGTAACAAAAATTGCAAAACATAATATAATGCTCACACATTAATTCTTTGAGTCATAAAACTTAACACTTAAATCAGATTCAAAACAATTATTCCAAATAAAACATTTAGTGTATATCTAAGATCTCCTTTTGATGATTATAAGACATATCATAATCACAATAATAATGCTAATTTTACTTAATTGTTAATTAAATATGCCTCCAATAAACATACTAGTTATCTTTGGATATATTAAACACATTTATTCTAAGCATATAAATTAACACTTCATGTCCATAAATTATAAAATTAATTAATTAACCTTTGTGTATTCTTGAAATAGTCTATAATTAATAAACTTCAAATACCCATAAATTCATTATATTATTTTTCTCAATAAGCATCCATAAATCATGAGTAATTTAATTAAAATATTTCATAAATTAATATCCATTAAATATCAAAGCTTGGCCACTTTGGTGACTAACAAACTATCATATTATGAATATTAAAATTATGCATGTGTATAAATAGATCATACTTTAATTAGCAATGCACATGCCCACTTAAAAAAAGTTAATATACTCAGTACACAAAATTTCCCGCTTTGCAGGTGTCTGGAGAGCATCATATTATACGTAACTTTTCTTTTATATTTTTACAAAGAGGCTATTTTTATGACTTAAACATGTCACCTTATGATTATAAAGGAGTAACTTTACTAATTACTCTAAGGCTCACCTACCTGCATCATCTTAAAATAACAATACTAATAAAAATGATAATAATAGCCCTCGTACATATGGGTTCGGCAACTTTCATATAAAAATAATTTCCTTTAATAATCCCATGCTTTGATGGTAAAAACGTAAAAAGAAGCATATGGGCGAGAGAGAGGACAGAATTTTATAAAATAGGCATATCTTAACTGTTCTCATTAAACGACTGAGTTTAAAATAAAAACTTTATCTGATTTAATTAAGTTGATCAATCAAAATTTAGCATTTAATATTATTAAAATCATAATTATTAATTAGCCACAAATTATATAGGTTTTACACGTAAAACTTAGACTAGTTGGTCATTGACTAATAATGGTTGTCAAGATTTAGTATTATCAAATTGAACTCAACAACAGCGACCGAAATTGTCAGTGTCTGAAACTTGATGTATGTTACTGTTGTAACAGGCTGCTTTATAAAACAATATCAAGTCCCGACCAAAATTTACCTATAAATTAAATTTTCTAAAAATATTCACTTAAATCATTTTTGTTAAATATTCTTTTAAAAAATCAAAATGATTTCATATTTTTTCAAATTAACAGTTAATATTTTCAAATTCTTTAATGTCCGGTACAGTTAATTGAATTTACTATTTTACTTTTCATCAATTTATACAGGATATTATTAACTTAAATTACAAAATATTATTTGACTGTATGGTTATACTCAATACTTTAAAAACTAGATCGAAAGTTAAATCTGTAAGATAAGAGGTTTAAGGTATAAAAGGTTCAACAAGAATTAGACTGTCATTCAATCTATTAATAATTAAATAAAATTTAAAAAATTGAAATATGATTGAAAGAGATTGTCCTTATTTATTAAATAATATAAAGTTTAATTGAAAAAATATATTATTAAATAAAAGTAATTGATTGATTTTAGTCTATAAAAACTTAAAATTTACAAAAATTAATAAATTAATTCATTTTTAACAAAAAAATTATTAAAATAAATTAAACTAAAAAATTAAAAATTAAATTGAAAAGTTTGGAAGATTCAAAATTTTTACCGTACTACCGGCTAAAACAATTACTGTAAATTTTTTAATATTATTACGCTTACGATATCGTTTCTAATTTATTTAATTACTATATTATAAATAATTAAAAAACGAAATAAAAAGAGAGCTTTAATTCTTGGCACGTGCAAGACGGTACCATATTATGGAAAGTTTTACCATGGCTTCTGCTTCCATTTGAACTTGCCAATACCAACTCGATCTTAACCGTTCAATATGAGGAAAATAATCAGCAGTCAAATCAATCGACGACAACAACCGCGTGGGATGTAATCACTGAAACCAATCCATCAATTCTCACAGTGCTGAATAAGAAAAATACTAAACGGAGAGAATAAACCAAACATAAAGCCAAACGAGTAAGCGTTTTTCTTCTAGAAGAACAAGCCCTCGAGCGAGCGTACACTCAGAAATGGAGTTTTGGGGTAAGATTGTTCCCTCTTTTTTCTTTAAACGTTCTTCTATCTCCACGTTCTTCTACTCCTTAGTTCGATCGTAAATTTCTCTTAGTTCAACTTTGGCTTTTTTTGTTTTTAATTCAAAACCATTGGTTTTAGAAATTACGATGAAATGTTCGAAAATCACTGCGATTATTTGTAATTTAACTGATTTTATTATGAAATTGTTCAGGTGTTGAGGTCAAGAGTGGGAGTCCCCTTAGGGTTGAATGTGGTGGTGAATTCATTATTCATCTGTCACAGGTCTCAGCACTTGATTGTTATTGGAAATTGTCTTTAAAATTTCCATTTTATTGGCGTTCAAGGTTTTGTCTTTGACTAACTTGAAAGTTTTGTCCTAGGCATCTCTAGGGGAGTTGAAGAAGGAAAAAGGAAATGAACCCGTGTTTTTGTATGTTACAATTGGGGATAAGAAGCTTGTTCTTGGAACTCTTTCTGCGCAAAAGTTCCCTCAACTGTCCTTTGACCTGGTGTTTGAGAAAGATTTTGAGCTTTCCCATAACTGCAAACATGGAAGCGTCTACTTCTTTGGATACAAAGCTCCAGATAGATATCCTAAAGCATTTTATGCATCATGTATGTACATACATATCTTACGTGCTCTGTTTTCTGTTTATTGAGATCTCTTTCTCACGAAGTTGTAGTTGTCAACTCCTTGACTGGCTTATTATTATTTCACCATGACTGGTGGTATCGGTTCTGGTAAGTGATTTTGTGATGTTGATATTGCCTTTCACCGAATTTTCCGGAAAAGAAAATGAATTATGCCTATGTTTGTCAAACCTCAGAATCTGACGATGAAAGCGAGGAGGATCTTCCTATTGCTAATGATAGTGTTGGACGTAAGGATCAGATTCATGTTTAGTGGCTGCCATTTCTTACCCTTTTTGTTTCTGTTTTTTTAAATTCTTCAATTTCTATTTGTAGGGAAATCTGAACAAAATAAACCAACAACAAATGCTGCTGCTAACCAGATGGTGAGAATTGTTAAACCAAATAATGAATCTGAAGAAGATGCGGATGCTAGTGATGATGAAGAGGATGACTCTCTTTCCGATGATGATAGTGGTGATCAGGTATATATTCTATATGACAATAGTTATTCCTCTTTTTGGATAATAACAAGAAATCTCTATTTACACTGATAGATGATACTTTTATTGAAGGTTCTAAACAAAATGTATATTGTGGTAAAAGAATGCACTTTCTTAGAGTGAATGACCTCAACTTCATATTAGTCTTGTACTGTTGTTTTCATTGGTTAATCACTGTGATAATATCTTCAGGGTAAGACAACCAATGTCATGGATGATGCAAGTGATGAAGATGACGATGACGATGAAAGTGACGAGGATGATGAAAGTGAGGATGAGGACGAAAGGAAACCAGACAAGGTAAGCAATTCATTTTTCCATAGACCCTTAATGTTATGCTCGAGTTCTTTAGCGTGCTAGCTTTGCATTTCTTAAGGAGGAATATTGCTGAATTTCTCTGTGGTTTGCACTGCTGAAGGTTGAAGCAGGAAAGAAGAGGTTAGCAGATTCTACCACAAAAACTCCTGTCCATGATAAGAAGGTCAAATTGGTTACTCCTCAGAAGACTGGTGAGTTCTTTGTCTTCTAGGTGGTTTCTTAAGTAGCATCGTATAAACTACCCTTGAATAGCTGCAACTCTGTTAAGTGGAATTATTCAGGAGGTTGTGATTGGCATATTTATTTTCCACCACAATTGTCATATCCATATTCAATTATGTATCATGTAGACATTTTTTGGTTCTTCCTTTGGGTTTTTCAGGAATGTTATAAATCAAATTTTTGATGCGTTGTTCTTATTCCATTTGAGATTTTAGAGGTGATTAGGAATATATGAGTGAAACATGCAGCATAGGTTTGAACTTCTGTTGTTAGTACGTCTCTATATCATCAAATGCTTGCCAATTGATTGTGCAGATAAGAAGAAAGTGGGTGGTCATGTGGCAACACCTCACCCTTCAAAGCAAGTACTGAAAACACCTGCTAACAGTGACCAGAATAAGGGGCAGATTTCCAAAACTTTTGCTTGCAAGTCTTGCAGCAGGTAAAACTTGACCTCTAGATTCTTTCCTGTCTATTCCCACAAAAATAAGATTCTGTTTTATTTTAGTAAAATATTGTGTGCTATCAACAAAATTGAAGCCTACTAGGAGGAAAAAAATCCAGTGTTAAGTCCAAAGGAGGCACTCCATCCGGAGTGACTATAAAAGAAAGTTAATAAAGAAAGTGAAAACAAAAGGAAGTTGATACTAATCCTAGCTCACTCAGTAGCATACCAATCCTGTGACTTCTTTTAAGTGAGGAGATTACAAAGCCAACTACGATGCATGACATCTTTACAAGCCAGAATCAGCTCCAATAAAGGATGATTGCTAGCTACACTCACATAAATTGCTTCCAAGGACGCGTAATCTAATAAATGTTGCCTATACCCCATCGTCCAAGCTACTTTGGAACTTTACAGAACAGCTCTGAACTCAGCTTCAAGGCTAGTTTCTTGTCGCAAACTGAGAGATGATCCTTTTATAATTTTTTCATTGCAGATCATTTGGCTCGGAAAATGCTTTACAATCCCATACAAAAGCCAAGCACAGTGCTGCACAGTAGGAAAAACGGCAGAAAACCGTTCGTTTTCTTGTTTTTAGCGAGTTCCTTGTGAGGTTGTCACGGAAGCAGTAGGGTTTAGGATTAACGTACGGGAGAATAGAAGTTCGGCTGGCTTTGTTAGTTGCAGTGGTTAGTTCTCTACATGCTGTATGAATCTAAGTCATGTTATCAATCTATGTTTCTATTATAAGCTTAAAAAACGTACGGTATCCTTTCAACTTATCTGGTCCTTTTCACAAGATTAAGCGATTCATAGACTAGTTTATGTTCTGTAATAAGCGTTACTGGTACACCACTTTAGGTTGACGATCGAGGAGTTAACAAATCCAACCACGAAAAATTGGTACGGTTTCTAGCTTAAAGGTAGTACATTTCGCACTGCCTCATGCAGTAGTGCGACGTCATTGTTATACTTGCAGATTTCGTCACAACATCTAAAAATGCCAGCTTTTAACAAAGTTCTGGCCAGGAAACGTGTTTGTCCTCCATTTTATTGTGAGAAGCAACAAATTTCGGGAAGAAAGTGACGTACGGTGGAAGATCGTTGCTGTGCTTATTGTGGAAGATGATGATGTTCATTGTTCTACATCCAAGAGAGGGGAAAAAAAGAAACAAACAACTATGATAATTTTATAAGTCCATCCAAATCCATAACAAAAAGCTGAGTCCATGTCCGGTGCGGTGAGACCGTATGTGAGTGCATTCTTAGTTCTTACTCCCTCCTAGTAGGATTTTGACTAGCGGCCAGAATGTATCGTGGACTTAAGTAATTTGATTTCGTCCTATCTTCAACTTGAGTTTTGGGTAATAAAGTGGTATCAGAACTCAGGTATGGGACTGAGCCTTGGCCCTACGTCACAGGTTCGAATCCTAGAATGGACTCGACCAGTGTGAATCTCCCATGGTACTCAGAAATGACGCTTGGAAGGCGCCCCGCTTGCGGGGATGCATGGTGGACTTAAGTAATTTGATTCTGCCTTACCTTCAACTCTAGTTTTGGGTAGCAAAGTTATTTTGGAGTTGGCCTGAGTATGTGAAATTTGTTTAAATTCTAAAGTTAGTTGTTTAATGTCTTGTATTATGGAAGACTGTAATTGTAATATTAATTCTAATTTTTCTTCTAATTGTTTTTGTTGAGCGACTAGATCTGATATCTGTTGAGTTATGGTACTTATAATGTATTTCGTATGTATGTAGAAAGTGCAGTAATCTGATTTTGAACCGTATCTAATTGTTTTTGATGAGTATTTATTGGTGGATTAAAGGATAGTCCCCATCAAGAATGCATTTCAGAAAGTTATCAAAAAATAGAATTATATATTCATATAATAGAGAAGATTAATGAATGGATTAAAAAAGATAAATAAAAAATGGAAGGATCAAATAATTCATGTGTTCTTTGTAATATGCTTCGACAATATATTAGAGAAACACAAAATTCTGTTACGCAATATCAAACAGAAGTTCAGGATGCAACCAATAGATTAGTACAATATATTAATCATTTTGAAGAAAATTATGATCCCGAAGAACTCGAACAATTTAGACTTACTTTAGAAATCGTAACTGATTTATTTCATTTAGTCAATAGTGAATTACAATTTTACAACTTTCTTCTACAAAAACATCAGATAAGAAGAAGACATTAATGGATAAATTAGAAGAAGAATCTTACAACCAAAATGAACCTTTAGAAGACGTTGAACGAAATATTCGACAACAATTAGCAGAATTAACCTCTTTAATACAAAAATTACACCTTACTCCTCCTTAACAAATAAATACCACTGTACATAATAAAATAAAGAATGAAAATGACGAAGTAATTTATGGATGGGAATCGGATCAAGAAGTATATATGGAAGATAACAAAGATAAACTAGAGAGTAGTATATCAAGAGAATTAAAAATGAAGGATAAAATTATAGGAGATAAACAAAAAAGGATTTTCAACCAACTAATTATCAATGGACGGAGGATAAAGATTTTCTTAATCAACAAGGATATTATTATAAAGGATCCAAAGTACGGAAATATCCTTCAGAATATAAACCAAAACATATTACCATAGGAACATATGGAATATTAAATCTGGATTGTACTACTAATGCAGAAGAACTAATTTTTGAATGGACTAATAAAATTCAGCTATTATTACAAGTAGAAAAACCTTTTGGTGATACACATAATAAAGAAACATTATGGAATTTTGCCATTTATAAAACTTCAGGCATAGTACAAAGTTTCCTTTAAGAAAATGAACAAGCCTTACATAATACACCTCATTTTCAAGCAGCAACAACTGATGTCAATACTTTTCATGTTATTTCTAATGAAATTTATAAAGAATTTCTAGGAAGAGATATAATATTTCACAAAACCGAAGTAGCTCATGCAAAACGCTTAATAGCATTAAGACATTTAAATAATATACAAATTCGTGATGTATGTTATCTAGAAAATTATATTTGTGAATATACCAAATATTATTATAAACTATCAAGAATGGAACAAGAAATGTATATACACGTTTTTATCCAAAAACTACCTTATCCCATGAATCTAAAAGTTCAACAAAAATTTCAAGAGCAAAGAGATAATCATACAATTGCCAATAATTTAGGCGGAGCAATAGCAATCACTTGAGCATTATTAGTTGAACAATGTTTAGAAATAACACTTAAGAAAACCTTAAAACATCAAAATATACAACCATGTTGTGCACAAAATGCGGAAGTATCATAACAATATGGATGTGAGTCAGTTAAACATAAAAAATATAAAAAATACCTAAAACGAAAACCTTACTATCATTCCAAATATAAATGGAAAAAATACCCTTCTAGACAATTTAGAAAGAAACCTTTTAAACCTTTCAATAAACCCTATAGAAAATATTTTAGAAGATACAAATATAGACACTATAAACCAAAACAAAAAGATTGTCCTCAGAAAAAGAAAAATTGTAGATGTTGGCTTTGTAAAGAAGCTGGTCATTACGCAAATAATTGTCTAAAGAAAAATGATAAGCAACATAGAAATAACGTTCATATCTTATATTCAGCTTTTCAAAACCAATTAGAACCCATTGAATCTGAGTATAATACTGATTCCACAATCTCATCAATATATTATTATGAATTTGGATCTGAATCTCAAAACAACCCAAAATCAACAACTGAATCCCAACACCACTTTTATACAAGTAGTAATTCAGAATAAAAAAGTAAATGTCTATATAGATACAGGAGCAACTATTTGTATTGCCTCCAAACAATTATTAACTACATGGAAAAAAATTAGAAAAACCTTTACAAATTAGAATAGCAGATGAAAGTTTTAAATGTATTTGGTATGTAAGCTATTACAATAATATATTAATTGAAAATTATACATTTTCTATCCCTTCGATTTACCAATAAGAATCTGGATTACCTTTAATTATAGGAAATAATTTTCTTAAACTTTATAATCCATTTTGCCAATACTTACACTACATTACTTTAAAAGCTCCTTATATTAAATCTATAGATCAAAAATCTATAATTCTAAAAATCCCTATCTATCATACTACCTATTATCAACAGTTAAAGATTATATCTACTAAACTAGATGCTTTACACTTCTATCTTCTCAACAATATATCACTTCCATTGGAATTAGACACTTTACTTGATGAAGTTTGTAGTAAAAACCCTTTAGACCCAAAGAAAAATACTAACCAGGAATTGATTGAAATTCATTTAAAAAATCCTACTCAAGAGATAACTATTCGAAATAATATTCCTTACACTCAGCGGGATGTCCAGGAATTTATTACTGAATGTACAGAATTATTAGAAAAAGGATTAATTAGTCCTAGCACGAGTAAACACTCTGCACCAGTTTTTTATGTAAATAATTCAACTGAACAAAAACGTGGAAAAAGACGTATGGTTATTAATTATAAGAAATTAATTGATGCTACAATCGGAGATGCATATAAATTACCTAGAAAAGATTACATTATTAATAAATTAAAAGGACACATTTGGTTTACTACTTTAGATGCAAAATCAGGATATTGGCAACTTCGATTGCATAATAACACAAAAGAATTAACAGCATTTACCTTGCCTCCTCAGAAACATTATCAATGGAATGTTTTACCTTTTGGATTAAAACAAGCACCTAGTCTATATTAAAGATTTATGGATAAGAATTTAGAAGGATTAGAAGAATTTACTTTTGTTTATATCGATGAAATTATTATTTTTTCTAATCAAGATAAACTAGATTATTTGAAAAAGGTTAAAATAGTCTTACAAAGATGGAAAGACAAAGGTCTAATTTTAAGCAAAAAAGAAGGCTAAGATAGCACAGCAAACTATTGAATACTTAGGAATAGAATTTCATCAAGGTTATTTACGATTACAACCTAATATACTTCGAAAATTACAATTATTTCCAGAGCAATTAACTAATAAAACATAGGTGCAACAATTTCTAGGATTATTAAATTATATGTCAGATCAAGGATTTCTAAAAGAATTAGCAAAAGAACACAGATTATTATAATTAAAATGTAGTACTAAACATCAATGGAATTGGACACTAGCAGATACCAAAGCAGTTCAACGACTCAAGGAGATCTGTAAGAACCCAAGGATAAACTACTAGTACAAATTGATGCTAGGAAGAATACATGGGCATGATGTCTTTTAGCACAACCATCCAGAAGTATTTACTTTGCAAGTATATAAACGGGACATTCAATCCCGCTGAATTCAAGTATCCAATGCATGAAAAAGAAACACTAGCTTGTCTCAAAACATTGAGAAAATGGGGTATAGATTTATTACCGGTTGAATTTACAATTTAAACGGATTCCAAGTATTTATGTGGATTCATTAGATACAATATTAGATCCAATTATAATCAAGGCCGTCTTATCAGATGGCAGTTGGAACTAAACCAATATAATTTTGTTATTCAATATATTAAAACTACTAACAATTTTCTTGCAGACATACTCACTCGAGAATGGAAGCAATTCTGAAACAATTAGAGGAAACATTAACCCTCAAGGAAGCAGAACTAGTAGAACTACAGCAAAAAATAGGAGCTGTCACCAAGGAAATAAACCGACTAAGGGATACCATTTCTCTACTCAAGGGATAAGATCTCAATACTACGCAAGCTACCCAACCTTCTACCTCTACCTCACATGAACCACATCCACAAACACTACCTCCAATCATTCATACTACTTCAATTCCTACCTCCCAACCAGTACCTATTCCAAAACATCATGAAAAAGATTCAAAGTTTTATGTCATTTACAACGGACCCATGGTAGGTATTTATAAAGAATGACATCAGGCTGCAATACACATCACAAGAAAGAAAGGAATATTACACAAAAGTTTTTCTACACACACTGAAGCAGAAAAAGCACTCTCAGAATTTCAACATCTACCACTTCGTCCTCAGTATAAAACTGCACTCACCTCACTAGCAAAGACTCCATCTAATATGCAAGTTATTGGAAAGGCTATTGATCTAGAAAGAATTAATTCCATCCCTTCAAAAGTTATACATAAAGGAGCCAAAGTAATCTCTTCTGAATCATTTTGCGACTGTTTTCGAGCACTTAATGAATGGACTGAAGAAATGAAAAGTTTCCAATATTATCCACAAAACCGAGGCAGATTTGGACCGAAAGCTATAGTCTTCCCCGGTGCTGATCCACTCTCCACATATTTACTCTTTCAAAGTGGACTAATAGATACAATCTATCGACAAAGTATTAATATTTTAGCAAATTTCTCAGTTGGATTCATCCAAGCAGTTAAAAGTTACAAGGATCATTTCGCCAAGGATCGAGAAATATTCCTTAAATTCTACAGCAATTATCCTATTTTTGAAGCTCAAGAATCAACCACCAGTGCAGCTCTTATAGTACCAAAGATTGCTTATATACATATTGGAATCAGCAATGGAATTTACCCACCAGTAGAAGAACCCTCAAGACATGAATTTAAATGGGATTTGATTAATTAGTTCAACCTCAACTGCTTAGAAGGAGTTTTCATTCAATGCAATCGTATAACCAATGACTCGATGATCAAAATCAACTACAAAGGACCTCAAATGATAATGGTATCATCCTACAAGACTCCCGTTACTACATATGCTGTTCATATCATTCAACAATTTCTTCAACCTTTTACCCATATGGACAGACTATTTAGTAAGCTTACAGAGTCATGGAAGTATGCCATTTGTACTCAGCTAAGAGATTGGGCGGACCATCAATGTCCATATTGTCCGTCAAAGATAGCCCAAACCTAAGGAATCAATCAAGATGCAGAGACAGAAGCCGTCGACGATCCACCATTCATTGAATAATAAAGACAAAAGGAAGCACAGATTGAAGTATGTAGGGTCATGATATGACCAAAAGTTTGTAAACAATTGTACAAAGAATCTGCTTTTAGTATCGTCAGTGTTAAGTCCAAAGGAGGCACTCCGGCCGGAGTGAGTATAAAAGAAAGTTAATAAAGAAAGTGAAAACAAAAGGAAGTTGATACTAATCCTAGCTTACTCAGCAGCATACCAATCCTGTGACTTCTTTTAAGTGAGGAGATTTACAAATCCAACTAATGTTCATGACATCTTTACAAGCCAGAATCAGCTCCAATAAAGGATGGTTGCTAGCTACACTCACATAAATTGCTTCCAAGGACGCGTAATCTAATACATGTTGCCTATACCCCATCGTCCAAGCTACTTTGGAACTTTACAGAACAGCTCTGAACTCAGCTTCAAGGCTAGTTGCTTGTCGCAAACTGAGAGATGATCCTTTTATAATTTTTTCATTGCAGATCATTTGGCTCGGAAAATGCTTTACAATCCCATACAAAAGCCAAGCACAGTGCTGCACAGTAGGAAAAACGGCAGAAAACCGTTCGTTTTCTTGTTTTTAGCGAGTTCCTTGTGAGGTTGTCACGGAAGCAGTAGGGTTTAGGATTAACGTACGGGAGAATAGAAGTTCGGCTGGCTTTGTTAGTTGCAGTGGTTAGTTCTCTGCATGCTGTATGAATCTAAGTCATGTTATCAATCTATGTCTATTATAAGCTAAAAAAACGTACGGTATCCTTGCAACTTATCTGGTCCTTTTCACAAGTTTAAGCGATTCATAGACTAGTTTATGTTCTTCTGTAATAAGTGTTACTGGTACACCACTTTAGGTTGACGATCGAGGAGTTAACAAATCCAACCACGAAAAATTGGTGCGGTTTCTAACTTAAAGGTAGTACATGTCGCACTGCCTCATGCAGTAGTGCGACGTCATTGTCATACGTGCAGATTTCGTCACTCACAACGTCTAAAAATGCCAGCTTTTAACAAATTTCTAGCCAGGAAACGTGTTTGTCCTCCATTTTATTATGAGAAGCAACAAATTTTGGGAAGAAAGTGACGTACGGTGGAAGATCGTTGCTGTGCTTGTGGAAGATGATGATGTTCATTGTTCTGGGGGGGCGTGGCAGCACAAACAACTATGATAATTTTATAAGTCCATCCAAATCCATGATAAAAGGCTGAGTCCATGTCTGGTGCGGTGAGAAAGTATGTGATTGCATTCTTAGTTCTTACTCCCTCCTAGCAGGAATTTGAGTGCCGGCAGTATCGTATCGAAATAAAATTGGTACAAAATAAATGGTCGATCATACTAAATTTTAATATCGGTTAATATCGACCGTTTTAGATGATACCGATTGTTATTCAAAATATCGGCTAAATATTGGCCGATATCATAAATTTTAAAAAATAGGATGATTTTTTTGTAAAATTTTCAAAAAATTTTAAAATCTCTCCCTCTATCCTACCTCTCCTTCCTCCCTCTTTTGTCAAATGTTTTGAATTAGTTATTTTATTTACTTTAACATTTATTTTTTTGTCAAAAACTTTAACATTTATAATTATAGTGATTTTTTAATTTTTGTTTTAAAATAATAATAAATATTTTTATTACTAATAATAATTTTAAATAAAATAAAATTTAAAAATAAATTATTTTTATTTAATTTATTTTTAATATTTTATATAATATTTATTAATAAAGTATTAACAAAAATATTTTATTTTTTAAAATAAATAATTTAAAAATTATCATTTATAAACTAATATGTATTTTATATATTTTTAATTATTAAATCAAAATTTATTTAAAATTTATGTGAAATTTATAAATTAATTATATTAATTATTAAATTAATTTTATAAATAAAATTAAAATTATGATTACGATTATTATTTATTATTATGATTTTTAGAGACATGGTTAAAAATATACAGTATAATTATACAATATAACAATGAATTATTTTATAATTTAAAAAAATCATGAACTATTTCATAAATTTAAAAAATTACTCAAAATAATACCCAATATTAACCAATATTAATACAATACCGTACTAAAACTCAACCCAATCCGATATTTGCAACATTACCTCTTAGGCTCCCGCTTGCAACATCTCGCCTAATATTTCACTACAAGAGACTCAAACTCGACCCACTCGAGTCAGGACTCAGGCAGTCGAGTTCAAACGAACAGATATAAAAACTATAGAAATTGAGCATGCAGGGCAGGTTTGCCCGAGAGGTTAAGGGGGAAGACTTAAGATCTTCTGTACATAAGTACGCGTGGGTTCGAACCCCACAGCCTGCACTTTATTTGTTTTGACGCTCTGCCACAACGTATAAATAATTGATAAAAATATTGATGATTTAAAAAGTTAATTAAATTTACTAATTATAAGTACTTAAAATTAGATTTTGAAAGATATAGTTTAACATAATATTATATTTTATTAAAACTTGACAAAATTTATCATATAAAACGCACAATTGCACAATCAACTCTCATGTTTCAGTAAAACTCACTTTTTGATTTATTAAAAATACTAATTATGCAATAATATGATTTATTTTTATTTAAAAAAATATAACAATAATAATGTTTAATTAACGTAAATTAATCTTGTCAAACTTTCCATTTATTTATAACAATTTAAAAACGTAAAAATTCAAATTATATTATATTGTAAACGTTAAGATTTAAAATCTAAAATGCAGTTTTGTAAATAATTTAACTACTAAGTTGAGATTATGAAGAAATAAGTAAAGCTACTAGAACAATCGATTTCATTAAAAGATCAACCCAGTCAAAACTAATTTTAAGTTATTCCAACTCAGAAAAGACAAGTATTGTTCCAGCCTAAGAACAAAATTTCTGACCAGATTATTGAAAATTCTACATAATCTTATTCCAGCACAGGTAAATATTAATCCCACGTCACAAAACCATGAGATACTTCTAATAGGGCTCAACAGGTTTCCTGAAGTTGGCTCCAGCATATACTGCCTCTGATCCAAGCTCTTCCTCAATGCGGAGTAGCTGAAAGCACAAAACATTTATGAAAACACATTGAGAGAAACTGCAAACCCATCACTGTTAATCAACTCCAGCAAGAAAGAGAGACTGACCTGATTATATTTTGCAAGACGCTCTGACCTGCATGGGGCTCCTGTCTTAATTTGACCCTTCATTATTTGAACCAAAACAGGAATCAGTATGAAATCAAATCCGAAAAAGAAAAAAATCTTCACTTGTACTTATTTTGAATGATTATAATTACCGTGGCCAACCCGACGGCCAAATCGGCAATGAACGTATCCTCAGTTTCACCGCTTCGGTGGCTGGTCATCACACCCCATCCAGCTCGCTTTGACATTTTCACAGCTTCAATGCTCTCAGTTACAGATCCAATTTGATTAACCTGAAAAACAACAAATTATAGATTTAGACATTTCCACCAACCATAGGCAGGCAAGCTTAATCGTACGTTTGATTGCGGCAGTACCTTAAGAAGGAGAGCATTGCAAGCCTTTTCTTTGATAGCCTTCTCAACTCGCTGCCAAAAAAGAACAGGATCAGTAGTGAAACTAATACGGTCCAAGTTTATGGTGTCTTAACAACAGAAAAATTGGAAGAGATGGAAAGATGAAAATGCTGACCTTGGGATTAGTGACCAAAAGATCATCGCCTACAATTTGGACTTTCTCCCCAATTTCAGCAGTTAACTTTGAGTAATGCTCCCAGTCATCCTGGTCAAATGGATCTTCAATTGACACGATGGGATATTCGGACACAAATGACTTGTACAAATCCTTGAGAGCTTCACCAGATATCTTCTGAGAGCCATCATTTTTCTGCACAGAACAGAAGATAAGCATAAGCATGCCTGGAAGTCAGAACCCGCTGTAACAAATTTATAAACTTCAAAAAGTAATGCTTTCTTTGCAGTTCAAGCGTGAAAATGCAAACTCAGACTGGGGACAAAATTCAAACACAAGAAGAAAGATTTTAACAAATAAAAGTAACGTTAAAAGAAGACTACAACGATTAACAACTGTAGATTCAAATGAATAACTTTCTCCTTAGAAAGATTATACTTCACCAGGGTCAACAGAAAAATTTTACGTTTAGTCACTCAGTTATCAATTGATTGAATCATGCCCCTAACATCCGTTATCTTTTTCCCTTTTGTCAATATAACACAAGAATATGCATCTCTTCTAATTTACCTCTCATTAAGTTCCAATTTCATCAAAATGTACTCGCCAACATAAAATCAGCTTCCTTCTAAGCATGTCAATGCATGCATATATGTGTTACATATTGCAACTTTAGACATTTACACCGCACTGTACGGAGTAGCATGTCTAGGAGCTGAACCTATTAAATAGGGATGACTAGGATGTTCATCTGAAACCAACACTTGGAAATTTCAAATGAATATGTTTCACTACCCCTTGGTCTAATCTGAAATACTGGATTTAATTGGCTATAGAATCCCATGAAAAACTCACCTCTTCTTTGAAGTTCAGGTCATAGGTTTTATCAGATCCATAGAATTCAGAAGCCGCAACATCCATTCCGATGACCACCTAACAAAATGAAAAAGAAGAGGAGACTATCAGGCACATGCAATTCAGATGAAATAAAAAACAACAAAAGAATGAATTCATCAGATTCTAGATGAAACTAACTTTGTCTGTATAACCAGCCTTCTGAATAGCAGTCTTCAGCAATTCAAGTCCTTCCTTGTTCTCCTGAGATTGCCAAATATGAGAATGTAAGTACAGTTGCCAGAAGAAACAAAATTTGTGGAAGAACATAGCAAATACTCGTGAGGATTCACCTGAATGTTCGGTGCAAAACCACCTTCATCTCCAACATTTGTTGCATCTTGACCATACTTCTTTTTAATGACAGACTGGAAAAAGGAGAAGTGAAAGGTCAGTGATTGGCATGTCAAAGTCATTAAGTACGACGTAGAAAAACCCTTTACATGGTGCAGATCCTTTCAAACTTAAAATGTGCACTGGAAAACTTTCTAGAAATCTCCAACGTTAACATTGAAAATACCAATATATTCTGTAATGACTCAAATTACAATTATGATCACTATCTCATGAAATATACCATGAAGAGCAAAATTACCAAAAGGAAAAGAAGAAAATTATGTTAGCCCACGGGAATGGCATCCATGTAAAAAGTAAAGCAAATTCGGGTGGGGTTATGATTACCTTCAAATGATGGTAAACTTCAGCACCCATCTTCATGGCCTCTTTGAAACAGGAAGCTCCAACAGGAAGGATCATGAACTCCTGTGAGAATCAAACAATCAGAAACTCAATACAGTAAATATTTTTGTGTACAAGTGAAACACAGTACTGAAAAGCATGCCTGCATAGCAAGTTTATTTCCAGCGTGTGATCCACCATTAATGACATTGAATGCTGGAACTGGAAGCACCAAACTCTTGTTTCCTGCAAGGTTGGCAATGTGCTGCGTCCAAATGATACGTTAGGATTCATCCCCAATAAATCATACTAGAAATGAAAAAGGCTTAATATAATTTAAATCCTTTAAAAGCAAATGCATATCATTTAGTAATTCATTCGAAAAACCTTTGCCAGTACCTTATAAAGAGGAATGCCCTTGACATGAGCCCCAGCTTTACAGACTGCAAGAGAAACTGCTAGAATGGCATTTGCACCAAGCTGCAGAGAGAAAAAGAGATCAAACATCAAATACATTTCAGAACACCTATGAGCAAGAAAATACAAGAAATTTGTTGAATTACCTTTTGCTTGCACCAACCCCACTCATTCACAGTTCCATCAAGTTGTTGAACCATGAGGTTATCAATACCAACCTGATCAGTTGGATCCTGTGTCGCAAAGCACATATATTAGTATAATGAACAGAACAATTTAAATCCTACGATACAATAGCATTTTAATTTAATAAATAACCAACTCTTAAGAAGACAATTCATCGCAAGACTTTATTTTTCATTTAAATCCTCATCGACTGAGACTCTAGAAGTAATCGAGAACTAATGTCAGCTTGAACAATATAGAATTTAACCAATCAATAGAGCAGTCCACAATTATTAGCAGTGAACAAATAAAAATACATGCAGTTGAATGCTAATATACATAACATAGCAAAATCATTCTGCAATAAGAAACAATATTTAAGAGGATCAATTGCTATGGACCTTGCCAATCAATGCAGGACCAATGGTTGTGTTCACATTGTTAACGGCCTGCACATTAAAATAATAAAAATGTAAAAACAACGGTAGTACATAACGGGATTCCTGTGACTATGTAATGAAACATCAAAGTAACTTCACCTTAGAAACACCCTTTCCGAGGTAGTCTGAGCCTCCATCCCTCAGTTCAAGGGCCTCATAAACTCCTGCAGTCAATAAAAAACCCCAACACTTCTCAACAAAAGCCTAACCATAAACTTCACCAGGCTTCCTCCTAATATAGCAACTACAAACATCAATGACGGATGCCAAATTAAACGACGACCTACCGGTTGATGCGCCACTAGGAACCGCAGCTCTAGCCAGGTATTTATCAGACAGAATAACATCAACCTGCACCAAATCCATATCCATTCATTAAATCAGACATATAGTCCAACAATAAACGGTCAACACAATGAAATGAAAATCCTAGTAACTATTACATCCCCCAATCAACTCAAACCAAAGACATGGTACGAAGAATGACTAATCTCACAGAAACGAGAACAGAAATAAGTATCTTACACGTGTAAAATCGAGAAACGGACATCAAAGTCGTACAACACCTTAAAGATCCTTAACCTCGACGGTATCGGAAGTGAAAAAAAGTAAGTGTGTAAGAGAAAGACAGAGACATGAGTACAGAGACAAACCTCGACGGTTGGATTACCACGGCTGTCGAAGATCTGCCTTGCTTTAACGGAAACGATGGTGATCGACATAACTAAACAAAAGTGGAGATCTGAACAAATGTAGAAAACTTCGGAAGGGTTTGTGTCGTAGAGACGTTTGGGTAGATAATTTTAACATTTGTAATTAGGTGCTGTGAGAAGGGCAGTTGTGTTAGGTGGATCATTGCCGGTGGGTGTTGGTGGCATTGGATTGGGCTCAGTCAGTAAGTATCCAAGTCCAAGGCAGCCTTAAGAAATTGAATTACGCAAATAATTATCCATGTTAGAGGGTCAAATCAAACACAATAAAGATTTCTTTAGGTAAAAATAAAGATCGAATTACAAAACAGCTGATTGAAGATAGATAGATCATACCTCAACTACCTAGAAAAGGAACTTATTGCTTTTGTTGTTTACCTTAATATTAAAAAAAACATTGGGGGTTCTTGAAGGTCATGTATACACAAATATTTATATAAAACATAGGATACATTATAAATTTTTTTCTAAATTTATCTCGATTTTATAATATTAGTTTGACCTTTAAAAAATGACACTTAAATATTCAAACTTTTAATTATTGTGAAAATAATCTAATATTAAGTTTTCTGTTAATGTTACTGACATACTCGTCACTTCAGATTTTTACGCTTACCACGTGGCTGCCACATATTCACTATTTATCTAATTATTAATTTAATTTAATTTAATTTGAAATAATGAATAATTAAAGATATTATAGCTTAAAATGAAGCTAAGTCTGTGATGAAAAAGAAAAGAAAATAAAAAATCCTCTGTTGAGCCCAATAGCTCAAAAGGTTGTTCCGACAAAAGGTGATGGAAAAGGAGATGAGAGCAAGAATGGAGATAATTGAGTGAGCCATACGAGGATTGACGATAAGCATTGTAAAATGTTTCTCTTGTAAGTGACAACCTATTTTGGATTGAAATGATAACTATAGCCAAAAGAATAATATTGAACTTACAAATAAAACACGAAGTGTTTAGGATGCGATTTGGTGTTGTTCTTATGATAGCCATAATCTTAGCTACCATTTTATGGAAACTTGATAACTGTCTAATGGGTGCTCAAGAACGTATAGCTTTTGTTGCTTTTGTTATAGCTACTATGGTCATGTTTGGCATAAACAATAACAGGAAGGGCAATCGCCTAAGACCTAGGCTCCTATAGGTCATATGTTCCCTAATTGAAACATGTAGTATGACATTTGGTCATTTTAATCATGCTCAGGTGTTTTATATGAATCTTTCAATAATTATACTAGAGCTAGTATAAAAGATAGTGTAAATGTTCACATGGTCGTAAGGAGCCCAAGTAGAAACAAAATATTTACTTTTGTGTTCAATATTTGGAGTAGTATGTGCAATAAAGAACATGGTTAATTAATGCAGCTCCATTAGCACCTCATAGGAAAAGCAAACGAAAAAATAATTAATTAATGTGATAGTCGAACCAAATCAACAACCTTGATAGCCATATCGAGATTGAAATGAATCAAAACTGAGGGGTGTTTGGTTAGTTGATATGAGAAGAAAGGAATGAGTAAGGAATGGAAAAAGATGGTTAGTAATATATTATAATTGGATTAATAGTATTTTTATATCCCCTTTTGGGGCAATAATCCATATCCCTCAATATAGTGAGGAATAGAAATCTACTATATTCATCATAATTCTTATTACCATTCCCCCAATTGAACCAAGCACACCGTCTCTTTTGGCTTCAAAATATCAAGAACATCAGATGATTAGATTTAGTTTCTTCTTTGGTTTGCTACTAGTCATTTTTTGTTTTTCCAATCAAACTTTTGCTGTCTACTTTGAAAGTTTCAGAATATGAATGCCTCTTTGGATTAAAATAGTTTTTCTTTGTCACTTAGTTACATAGGTAAGCTTAATTGGTATTTGATTGATGAGCATGTAAGTTTTGGATGGATGTGAGTTGTGAATCTACTAATCCAAATCTTCATTATTCGGATTCTATGGAGGGGTTCATTTTTAGTAAGACATTTCATAGACATTCTTGTAACGCATGTAATTTATGCTATCAGTAACTAAGAAAACTTCTTAGCTAAATCTTCTAAGAGTATTTTTCCCATCTTGAAGATGAACTTATTTCAAGTACAACTTCATAATTTCAACAAATTATGCCTATGTATTTTAACTTCAACCTTTTAACCCCTCAATTGAGAGTATGGTCATAAAATGTTTTAGATTCTTCCATAAATTACACGTCTTGTAATTCCATTTGACCACAGATGTTATGTTATGCAAATGATGTTTGCTTTCTTAATTCCATTTTAAGAATCATGTCAATTCTTATGTTAAGTACTTTGCATAAGGGGAAATGGGAAATGCAGGTCTATTTATGGTTTTTGAAAGATGAAACAAACGATGTGTAAAGTTTAAACTGAACGCGTACTAAGCTTTTAGAAACTTATAATTAATGCTCTTTAAGAACATTTTATATTGTGAAAATTATTAGAATTATAGAATTATGTTGTTAATGTGATCCTATAGAATTTTATTTTTGTTAGACCAAGGAGTAATGGTTGATCATATGCAACTGCAACCATCTGTCATGGAAAAGAGTAGCTTTTCTCTAAATTGTCAATCAATAACATTTTATCTTTTGAAAACTATTAGAATTATGGAATTATATTTTCATAATTCTAAAAGATTAACTTTTATCATAAAAGTTTACTCTTTATTTTTTCATTTTTAATATAGGATGTTAAATTTTGCTCTTTGTTTTTTTGTTCCGTTGTCGTAAATACATAATACCATTGATATATCTTTGTGATATATGGTTGAGCTATTGTTGTTTCGTTGTGCATGCTTACTTCTTCCAATTCCATATAGGTCCTTTTGTTTTTTCTTCTAGTCTAATTGTGTTATACTTTTTTCATATGATGTTGCATAAAAAGCATTTTTCTGGAAGTGAAAAAGGGAAAAGATAAAGAAAAAATAGTTGAACAGTTAATAATATCTAAAAAAGAAGTTATCAACAAATTTGTTAAAATAGTAGGCTCCTATGGTGAGAATCTTAAGGAATTAAGATAATGTAATTTTTAAAAACGTAATGAAAATTTAAGTGAAGAGATTTATATTCATAAGGATGTTAGTAGTTTGAGTAAGCATGATCATATACCAAATGCATCCAGTTTAGAAAATTTAAAATCGATGAGAAACCGATCCCTCTGTTAGATATTTATGATCCTAAAAAATTGAGATAATCTTGTGAATAAATTAAGTGACATTTTAGTTAAAAAAGAGTCCATGAGGGAATTGAATATTGTGTTTCCTTTAGACAATACTTCTCTACATTTTTCATATTCTTATTATTCTAGAAAATTGAGTAATGGAGAGATTAGTGATAGAAAATGATTCGTTTACTTTAAACACGTGGATAAAGCATATTGTTTTTGTTGTAAGTTGTTCAAATCTAATAGCAAACAAAGTGCATTAGAAAATGATATATTTAGAGATTAGAAGCATCTTAGTTAAAGTCCCAAAGAATATGAGAATAGTGTTGGGCATATGACTAACATAAAATCTTATAATACACTAAGAGTAAGATTGAGCAAAAATTAAATAATTGATAAAAATTTGCAACAAGAAATTGTAAAGGAGAAATAATATTGGAGACAACTTTTGATAATAATAGTTTATGTTGTGAAATGTCTTGCTAAATATAATTTGGCTTTTTGAGGATTTAATGATAAACTTTACTAAGATAATGATGGTAATTTTTTGGGAATTGATTGAGATGATTGTTGTATTTGATATGATAATGCAAGATCATGTTAGACGCATTCAAAATCATGAAATTTATCACCATTATCTTGGTAACAAAATTCAAAATGAGTTGTTTTCTCTTTAGGATTATAGTGTTAGGATTTCTATCATAAGGATTATTAAACATGTCAAATACTTTTCTACAATTCTTAGCCCCATATGTGAGCCATAAAGAAGAAATGAGTCTGATAATATGATATGTGAATATGTCACGTAACAAAATGAAAACAGAGGAATACTTTTTCGAGTTCTTGAAGGTAGATAACACATCTAGATTATGACTTTTCAATGAATTATTGAATGCATTTAAGTCTCTTTATCTTAATGTCCACAATGTGAGTGGTCAAGATTATGACAATGGTTCTAATATGAAGGAAAAGTACAAATGGGTTCAAAAACAATTACCTGAAATAAATCTATGAGCATTATATATGTCATGTGCTTGTCATAGTCTTAATCTTATTCTTAGTGATATGACATATTCTTGCTAATGGATAGGCCTATTGAGTATCCGAACCTAAACATAGGTTACATATATAAGTAACTCTCATAATTATCAATTACAACTTATCCCAACATCTCCCCTTTATTTTATCTGTCATGCATATGCAATTTCAATTTCACTATTTTCATGCACGTCTAATCATTACTGAGGCAAGTTATTTTCATTTCACCATAGAGGCTTATCAAACTTTATTTATTCCTTAAAGTGTTTTCAACACTTATAAATATGGTAGAGTTTTATCATTAACTCTAATAGGATATGATACAAAGTTAAGCAGAAATTTCAGTCTCAACCCCTAGGGACATTTTCACCATTTTCTCATATTTTGGGTTTGAATTTTAATTTTGTTCCTTTTTGAAACTTTTAGGGATCATCCTAAGCTTTAATTATAGCTAAGTTTCATAATTTTGGACGTCATTTGACTATCCAGATCACACCTCAACAGTAAGTCAGAAACTTTGAGTATCTGCAGAATTGCTCTGTACCAACAATGAGTTTTTTAGACCATTTGGGCAATCAAATGGTCTTGGATTTAGGTGTTCTAATACTTGTTGGAAAGCATATTACATCTAGTTTAACTATGATGCAGACATTTTTCTTAGAAAAGATATATATTTCAAACTAAGGGCAGTGTTTTCAAAACTATCTAGATTGCACTTCTATAAACCCATTCCACTCCTTTCACTACAGCCATCATTCTTAATTCAATTTCACCAGCTCCATAACACCAATAATAACTAGACATGCTCAATTGAGTCCAAAAAACACTTACCTTGATTAGAGATTTGGGTTACGGTTTTTGTTTTCCAATTAGGGCTTTGGTGTTTCCTCACTTCCTACACCAAAATCAACCACCAATACACCTACACTCCCATTAGTAAATCACTATAAACATCATACTTCAACCCAATAATGATTAACAGAAACCTAGGTTTTTCTTATCTTTAGAATATGGTGGCAATAAGTGAATTTGGTGGTACATAAATGTAGGTCTTGATGAGAGGATTATGGATCTAAGGTTGGATTCTTAATTTCACCTTTTGTTTGCTTGATTTTAAGCAAAGAAAATGAAAAACTTGGAGAGAGAAAGGAGAGTAGTTTATGCAAGAAGCAAGAGAGGAGTGTCTTGTTTTGATTAAAGAGAAATTGTTAGAAATTTATTTTAAAAGCATAAAGACCATTTTGCCCTTAGAAGGTCATTTAACCCTAATGTGATCCAGAACTTCGGGGTTGGATTTTTAAACATCTCGTTCAACATTATCATGCATTATAACTCATATTTAAGAGATTATGGAGTCTTGGTTCAATTTTGAGGCTTTCGGGACTTCTGGTTAATAAATCGAGTTACCCGATATTGTCACTGTCGTCTAAAACAACTATTTTAGGAGTCGATATTTTTCTAGGACTTCACTAGATCGTACTAGGGAAAGTTCTAGGGTTTACAATCCTAACCCCCTTAAAAAGAATTTCGTCCTCGAAATCTAGAGTTTAATCATCAATCTTACTCAACTTAGTATATGATACATGACCAGTCTTAGGCTTTAAAAAAAACAATAATGATATTACACAGTCTTTCTAGGTTAAACCAGATTTTGATAATAATAATAATAATAATAATAATAATAATAATAATAATAATAATAATAATAATAATAATAATAATAATAATAATTCTAATAAATCAAACATAACTAGCTTGCAAATAAGCATGGGTATTAGTGTCACATGTGGTTCGCTATCTCCCAAGTCCTTCCCCAATCTGATTATTTCTTCACAGTACTTTAACCATATGCACTACTTTGTTTCTTAACACTTTATCTTGTCGATCAAGGATTTCTACTGGTTGTACTTCGAGTGATAAATCTTCTATTAGTTCAACTGGAGGAACTTCCAAGACATGTGAGAGATCAGAGATGTACTTTTTCAACATAGACACGTGGAATACATTATGAATTATTTCAAGTTTTTTCGACAGTTCCAATTTATACGCTACCAGTTCAATTCTTTCCAAAATCTTGAATGGACCAATATAATGGGGGGTTTAACTTTCCCTGCTTTTGGTATAATTCCCTTCCATGGTGCCACTTTCAAGAAAACCATATCCCCCACTTGGAACTCAAGTTTTCTTCTTCAGTTATCTGCATAGCTTTTCTGTCTGTCTTGAGCTGCCTTTAATATATTTTAAATCAACTTCACCTTCTCAGTGGTGGCTTCAATTAACTCCACATTATTCAACTTCCTCTCCCCTACTTCATCCCAACATAGGGGAGTTTTGCATTTTCTTCCATATAGTGCCTCATAAGAAGCCATTCCAATGCTAGCCTAGTGGCTATTATTGTATGCAAATTCCACTAATGGCAGATGTTGGTCCCAACTGCTATGGAAATCCATGACACAAGATTTCATTATGTCCTCCAGTGTCTGAATAGTTCTTTCTGATTAACCATTAGTCTAAGGGTGGAATGCAGTGCTAAACTTCAGTGAAGTTCCTAAGGTTTCATACAGCTCGGTCCAAAATTGAGAAGTAAAACGAGGGTCTCTATCAGACAATAATGATATTGGAACTCTATGGAGTCTTCTGATCTTTTGAGGATATAATCTTGCTAGCTTCTCCATAGAGTCAATAGTTCTAATAGCAAGAAAATGAGCAGATTTAGTCAGCCTGTCCACTATCACCCATACAACATCATACTTTTTCTGTGTAGGTGGTAACCCAATTACAAAATCCATAGTTACATGTTCCCATTTCCATTTAGGAACAAGTAACGACTGTAATACACTAGCGGGTTTCTGGCGTTCTGCTTTAATTTGTTGACACACAAGGCATTTGGCTACAAATTATGCAATATCGTTCCTCATCCCTGACCACCAGTATGATTCTTTGATGGTCCTGTACATTCTTCGTGCTTCTTGGATGCATAGTATAAGCAGAACTATGAGCCTCTTTTAAAATGGCTCTTCTAAGTGCATTTTCTTTAGGAACACATAGCCTATTTCTCAATACAAGTACTTCATCCTCTCTTACTCGAAATTCACTAGCTTTACTAGTCTGTAGCTTCTGAAATTCTTTAATTGGTTCTTCATTTTGCCTCTACTTTTCTTTGATATCCTCCACCAGTGTAGGCCTTACAACAAAATTCGCTACCAATGCTCCACAAGGATCATCTTCCAAACTCACTCTCATTGACTTCAATTCCATGAGCAATGGCAAATATGTTGTATGAACATATGCCATTGTGGTAGAGGACTTTTTACTTAAGGCATCTGCTATAGAATTTGCTTTTTTCGGGTAATAATCGATGACTAAATCATAATCCTTGATTAGTTCCAACCATCTTCTCTCCCTCAGATTTATCTCCTCCTGGGTGAGTAGATATTTCAAACTTTTATGATCAGTGAATATTTTACATCTTTCGCCATACATATGGTGTCTCCATATTTTCAAGGCGAGTACAATGGCTGCTAATTCTAAGTCATGCGTTAGATAATTCTCCGCATGCTTCTTTAACTGTCGAGAAGCGTAAGCAATCACCTTATCATTTTGTATCAATACACAACCAAGCCCTTGTTTTGATGCATCACTGAATATCACAAACTCACCACCCGTGGTAAGAAGCGTAAGAATAGAAGCAGAAGTAAGATGATGCTTAAGTTCTCGGAAGCTTTTCTCACATTTAGCGTCCCATATAAACTTCACTCCCTTCCGAGAAAACTTAGTTAATCGTGAAGCTATCAATGAGAAGTTTTCTATAAACCTCCTATAATATCCAACTAAACCCAGAAAACTTCTAATTTCTGTCATGTTCTTTGGTGGTTCCTATTGAACAATAGGAACTATTTTCTTGGGGTCCACAAAAATTCCCTTACTCGACACAACATGCCCAACAAATTCGATTTCTATCAGCCAAAATTCACATTTAGAAAATTTGGCCTATAATTGTTTCCCCTGAAAGGTTTGAAGTACTATTCGTAAATGATTGGTATGTTCGGTCTCATTCTTTGAATACACTAGGATGTCATCAATGAAGACTATAACGAACTTATCAAGATACGTATGGAATACTCGGCTCATGAGATCCATGAATGTTGTCGAGGCATTCGTTAAGTCAAAGGGCATAACTAAAAATTCATAATGTTCGTACCTAGTTCGAAAAGCAGTTTTGGGCATATTAGATTCTTTAATCTTCAATTTATGACAACTTGACCTCAAATCAATCTTTGAAAATATGCTTGCAACTTGGAGTTGGCCGAATAAGTCATCAATTCTAGGTTAAGGATACTTATTCTTAATGGTAACCTTATTCAACTGTTGATAATCGATGCACAACCTCAATGTCCCATCCTTCTTTTTCATGAACAACATTGGAGCACCCCAAGGTGAGACACTTGGGCGTATAAAACCCTTGTCCACTAAATCTTACAACTGCGTTTTAAGCTCCTTGAATTTTGTTGGTGCCGTTCGATACGGTGGCATAAACATTGGTATAGTTCCTAGTACGAGGTCTATACTAAACTCAAGCTCTCTCTATCCGGAGGTAATCCAGGTAATTCCTTAGGGAACACATCTGCAAACTCATTTATTACTGGCACACTCCCTATGTCAATCTCTTGCACTGACCGATCTATGACATATGTTAGATAAGTTGAACATCCTTAATGTAGAAATTTTCTAGCTTTTATAGCTGAGATGATGCAGGATGGTAGTACTCGACGATTTTCTACAAATTCCATTCCTATTAATCCCAGAGCTTGAAATTTCATCCTCTTTGTAAAACAATCTATCAGGGCTTCATAAGATGATAACCAATCCATCCCTAAAATCACATTAAAATCTCATATTTCTAAGACGATTAGATCTGCCTTAAGTGTTGCATCACCCACTTTTACTCCATAACCCCTATACATAGTGTTTATGGTTATTTGTTCTCTTAATGGAGTTTGTATCAAAAATTCACAATCTAGTGGCATAGGTTTGTTATAAGCATGCAAAGCAAGTGAATCACTAATAAATGATCTACTAACCCTAAAAGCAATTAATACTTTTGCAGGCTTTCCAAAACTATTCACCATACCAGTAACAATGTTTGGGTTTGCTTGAGCCTCCTCATCAATCATAGCAAAAACTCGTGCACACAGTTCAATTTATGGCTGGTGGGTCTGCTGTGGTGTCGGGTTGCTTCCCGTTCCAGTTTTGTAGCCTGTACTAACAATATTTTGTGCAAGTGAACGACCTTTTTGACTTGGCATCCTCACTTGATTGGACTTTCCCACTTACTTTGTATCTTTGAAGTTGGAACATTGTCTCTTTCTGTGCCTCATTTGTCCACAGTTGAAACATTTGAGTGTCTTTCTATAAGTCCCATGATGAAACTTCTAACAAATTGAGCATTGGGGTTTTCCACTCTGAATTCCCTTAGATGCAAAACTAGCTATGGATGCACTGGGTTTCTATTGGGTAAGGGCTCAGAAAACATTTTGTGATGCACTGACTGAGCCTGTTGTCTCCACGATTCTTTTTGGATGATTGTCCTTAGCTAAAATCAGTTCTCTTCCTCTTCTGGAATAAACTGAATGATTTCTGGTCATTACAAATTATCTAGATCTTGTGATGATGTCAAGTGACAGAGTATGATATTTTATCTCTTATTAATATGGTTTGTAAAAAGTTGCAGTCTAAATCAATATGCATTGATGTTGCTATAGAGCAATTAGAATGTACGATGGTATTTTTTGAGAAATATAGAAGTGAAGAGTTTGTCTTTTGTATGAATATTGTCAAAAGCCTTACACATGAGTTGAATATAGAGCCTACACTTCTAACTAGAGGTCATATTATTAGGAAAAGACAATTTGACGAAAATGATCATGACAAAGAAATATACTCAATTGAGGAGCCCTTTAGAGTTAGTTACTTTCTAGTTATTATAGATATGACAATTACTTTGATGAAGAATATATTTAATCAATTAACGACATTTAAAAGTATTTTTGGATTCTTATTTGATTTAAAAAAGTTGAGGTTGTTGGATGATAATGAATTAAGAGAATATTGCATTAGTTTTATGATTACTTTTTTTCTCATGATAATGTATCATATATGGATTTAGATGTTTTTTTTAAAATTAAAAGTGCTGCAAATGACTTTGCCAAATGAGTCAACGTCAATAGTTGAAATTCTTCAATTTGTTAAAACTATAGATTATTATCCAAATGTTTTAATTGCTCATCGAATCCTATTAATCGTAGTTGTGACTATAGCATTAGTTGAGATAAGTTTTTCAAGTAAAATTATTGAAAACTGACTCGAGGTCCTTAATGTCAAGTTGAATGATTTAACTATTTTATGTGTTTAGAAGGATATGTTAGACAATATTAATCTTGATACTATTATTGATGATTTTGCATATAGAATACTCTTAAAAATTGTTCTTCGTAATCATTTGTGTGCTTGTTAATGCAATTATGTAACTGCTTGGTATTTTGTAATTTGATGTTATTATTTAGTTGTTGCTACTGCTATTGTTGTTGCTACTATTTTTAGTGATCTTGTTGTTGCAGATATTTGAAAGATGTTGTAAGCTGCTATTATGATCATTCGATCTTAGTATTTTCTTGAGTATGTAGACTCATGAATTAAGTTACTTATATATAGATATTAAATTTTTATAATAAAAATATGTTTTTAAGATTTACATATTTGTAAATTTCCTATTCATTGAAGTATGTCCTTTCACTTTGTCTAGACCAATAAAATGTTGTAAATAACCCGGACTTGGGTATAAGCAAATGAGCTACAGGATAAGAAAGGAAAATAAGTCTTATGTTTTAAATTTAATAAAACAATTAACAATTAGTTGGATAAATAGTGGACACATGATTAGCCCAAAAATTTGATGTACTGTAACATTAACAGAAAACTTAATATTAGGCTATTTTTGTAACATATTGAAAGTTTAGATATCTTAACATCATTTTTTAAAAGTTTGAGTTAGTAATGCAAAATTGAAATAAATTTAATTTTTTGTAATTTAATGTAAAAAATATAATTAGGCATCCCCGACGAGCTCAATAAGTTATAGTTGTCGATACGTTGATAATGAAATAAATATGCAACAACAAGAACAACAATAATAACTAGTATAAATCTTACTGAAGCACAGGATTTAGAAAGATTTAATAGTATGCAATCTTATTCTTAATTAGTAAAGAGATTGTTTTAAAAAATAAAACGAAATAAATATGCAATAAATCTTCCATTAACAATTAGTTGGATAAATCTACCGCTTTTGTTTCTGCTTGATGTGGACATCACACTATAAAAGTTTTCGAGCTAAGTTTACGAGAAACAATTTTTGAAGTAAGTTTGTTTGAATTCTATATAACTTAATTTCTAAAATGAAAATGCCTGACTCTTATTTTTGTTTTGTTTTTGTTCATTTCTTTATTTCTTACAATCAAAATATTTTGATGTCTTTAATAAACGTTGATGAGTAAGTTTTCAAATCTTTTAAATAAAAGGGAAATCCTTTTTCCTTATTTTTGTATTTTTCCTTTCTTAGGTTGTGAATATTTGGATTATAATAAAAATTTAAAAACAGCCAAAATTCCAAAGGAGGAATTATTATGAAAAAGAAATAAAAATTGTCAAACCCTAGAGATAACAATAAGTTAATTTATGAGTCTAAATTTAAGAGTTTTTAATGGACCGACTCATAGGTCAAATGAAGCTTAAATTAGTCGGAAGCATAAGTTTTCTAAGCAAAATGGTATGTTTTATTTAAAAAAATTAAGCCTCTAATTGGCTTGATTTTAGATAATGTAGGTCTAAACTTAATTAAAAAAGATATTATTTTGTAGGTCTAATTTTGAAAAAATTGTTTTAGAAAAAAATAACAAGATCAACCTATTGTTATTAAGCCCATTGATTAAACAAATGGAATCATTCCGATTAGTTTTTCGATTTGGTTTTTATGTATTTAATTCTCGTATTATCGCTTTCACTTTTCGATGGTTTTTAAAACAATGGTATAGTAACAGCTATCTTTGCCCCCTCGCACGTGACAATCACCCCTCCTCCAGGACCTCCTCCGTTCGGCATCCACTCATCGACCTATAAATAAAGCTAATGCCAAACCATATCACAAACCAACCAACCACCGCCAACCACCACTAACGATCACCGCCTACTGCCACCGTCAATAATGGCTGCATCTCTTTCCATGTCAAGGCTTCTCATCTCGTCACCGGCGACCGCCACCTTCACCACCACCAAGTCGCTTCTCTCACCTCACTCGCTGTCTTCTAAGCTATCATTAACTTCTCATTCTCTCAAACACTTCCACCAAAAGCCGCTCTCTCTAAAGCGACTCTCAACCAAAATTCACACGGCCCCATCTGTTTTCGCCACCATTTCCGTCGGCGACAAACTCCCCGACGCCACCCTCTCCTACTTCGATGCCACAGGCGAGCTCCAGACCACCACCATCTCCGAAGTCACCTCCGGCAAGAAGTCCATCCTCTTCGCCGTCCCAGGAGCTTTCACTCCGACGTGTTCCCAGAAACATCTTCCAGGTTTCGTGGAGAAATCTGCGGAGCTCAAGTCAAAAGGGGTTGATCAAATCGCATGTATATCGGTCAACGACGCTTTTGTGATGAAAGCATGGAAAGAGAATCTGGGTATTAACGATGAGGTGCTGTTGTTGTCTGATGGTAATGGGGAGTTCACGAAGGCTATAGGGTGTGAGCTGGATTTGAGTGATAAACCTGTGGGTTTAGGAGTGAGGTCCCGGAGGTATTCTCTGTTGGCTGAGGATGGTGTTGTAAAGGTGCTTAATTTGGAGGAAGGTGGGGCTTTTACGTCAAGTGGAGCTGAGGATATGCTTAAAGTGCTTTAAGTTTTGTTGTGGTGAGTTTTAAAGTCGGCGCTGTGTTTTGTCTTCGTTTTTGTTTGGATATGATGTTCTTAGATAGGCATTCTGTTTAATAAACTGGATGAAACCTGTGTGGGTTCCAGTGAACTTAAGTTACTTATAAATTCATCAGTTGATGCTTCATTTTAGTACTTGCGTGATTAGCTGTGAGAGCTCTTTGCGTGGTTATAATCCATGAGAATTGATGAGGTGACACCGGACGGATTGTTGGTTTGTTGGTTTATGCTTGATCCTTTAATTTGTTATTATTTGCTTGAATCGTGTTTATGGTTTGCTCTTAGCGGATATCAAATTTTCTTGTGGTGGATGATTATAAGTTGCAATGTCTCCAAATACTTTTTGTGTGTTATTAGTTATTACATAATAGGTTCATTTGCTTGATTGAAAAATAGCGATTGAGTTGAACGCATGATATAGAGTCAGCGCCAGCGGACTCGATCAAACCTGATGGATTTTGGTATCCGGAGCAACGTGTCCGAGGATCATTTATTTTGCCATAAAATTTATAGTTATGTTGAATTTGTCTTTTTTCTCTTGATGTAACATTTTCTTTATTAGATGTTTACTGGTAAGAAATGTAAGACACGGCACTATGAGGGTTATGCAGACAGAAAACCAGGTAATATAGTTACAAGTTTTAAGTACCTAGAGATGGCACTGCATTGAAACAAATTCGTATTGTGCTGGAATAGTAGTTATTTTGGTGACTCGCCTTAAGCCCTTAGCACAAGAGTATCGCACAATCTCTTCTTGTGCATTCTTTCAGTGTCCTGATAGCCTTTGCAGCTTTCTCCTCAAGATTATTTGTTTATCTGCTCTAGTATCATAATTTGTAAGAAGGAGAAACCTAAGACTTTTAAGATGGTAAGTCAATGATGACAGGGAATGTACCATGTAGAGAATCAAAGAATACGGGGTATGTACCATGTAGAGAATCAAAGAATACCTCAAAATACTGTTCGTATCTTAATGAATTATAACAGCATGTTGATAAAAAACCAGTCTTTTTGAAATTTACAGCTGTTGGAGATCTAGTTGAAAGGGTTGAAAATAACATTGCCATATAGCTGAGCTATTATAAAAAAAGCCTTAAAGCTCAGAAATGGCAATGTGAAACAAGATCGAAACACAAATCCATGACTATTATTTGGGATTCTCATCTAGATGTTGATATTTGACAAGCATGGTGATGGCTCAACTGAATTAGCAAGTTCAAGGCAGCCTGTTGCTGACAGACTGGAAAGATTACCCTGTATTAGTTCCGTTGTTTATCAAATTACTGATACAGCAGCCAGTAATTTGAGAAGTGAGAAATAAATATCTTGGTATTGATTGTTGTTAAGTACCAAGATACATGTTGGTTCTCGAGTGTTGATGGTCATGCATTATTTGAGATTCGCCTCCAATTGTTTTTTACACTCTAAAAGTAGACATATGATCTTAGTAGAAGATATCAAATCATCGATTGAGTTTTCTTTGCCTTTGAAAAGAATGTTAAAATAGTTTGCAATTGTTTATTGTTCCTACTGATGAATAATAGAAAAGCAGCATTCATGTCCAACCTTTTGTCAACATGTTCCATCTTTTTGTTTGTCACTCAGCTAGTCATCAACAGACGGTTCTTATTAATACTGAGTATATCCACTTAGCGCCTTTAGAAATGGAAACTTTGTATTGTATAGGCTACTGCAGAGGAATTGAATGTAGTGAAGGCTGTCTATTTGCCATCAGAAATGGTTACAGCCTCAGCAATCATTTACAACATTGTCATTAGCAGGCTTGTTGCTTTTATGGGCTTAAAACATCTGGGACTAGGTGTTTTATCAGTTGGAAATATGTCTATGCTGATACTTGTATTGACAATTTCCAGAAAAATGATTTCTTGAAAAGAGTTCTGCTGCTATATCCAAAAGGTAACTAACCAAAATACTAACTCTCTAATTGTCAGCTGGTCTAAAGCTATCCAACTAACTACTAACTATAACCAAAGAATAATTCAGTTAATTGAGCTCCAAGTTAGCAGCTTCTAGCTATAAGTCGAGTTCCCTCAGGAGGCTGCAAACGCATACATTTGTATGCCTGTCGTGTTTGAACATCATAACAAAGATAAGTCAGTCTTATTTAACTATTGCTGCTCAGGTTTTGTTATCATCGCCATGTCAACAAACTTACATGAAATCGTATTGTTACTTCAATCTCAAAAGCACGATCGTATACCCGAGGTTCACACACAAAATCTGGTTATTTGTTTGCATAAAGAAAGAACAAGGCCTGCAAGATTACCCCAGGAGAAAATAGCAAAACGTGAAAGAAAATGTTGCCGGTGAGGCAACAAGTAAATAAGCGTACGAGCCATCTTGCAATTGACAGCAAGTCTAACGTCAAAAGTAAACCTATGTGCAAAATTTACAATTATTATACAAATTTATCAACTGTTGCTTGTTTGAGGCGTTCTGATAGGGTACAAATAAGTCAAGCAGGTTCTGGCCGAGCCACAATTAATAGGTTGAAGATGATAATCAGCAACCAGATGGAACCTGTTTCCGGAAGATGAGCCACATGTTTAATATAGAAGAAGAAAGAACAAAGAGCCATCCCTCATCTCCATAAACGCTGTTAACAACCTGTTCTCCAGTAACAAACATTCCAATGGAGATATTAAAACTTCCCAGTTTTTGTCTTACATCTTTGCTTCAGCAGACCGCTGCTCACTTGTGCTCCAATCATCCATTCCTTTAGAGTTTATGTCACTGCAGATAATCTGGGCCTCGTGCAATCTCCCTTCCTGCCTGAGCCCAGTGGTAAGATCATTTTGAAGGCTGACATTTGGGGAAAACCCATTCTCAAGCATTTTCTTATACCATAGATATGCCCCTTGATAATCCTTTAGGTCGCAATATCCCTTAATCAGTTTGTTGTAGGTCTCAGATGTGGGTTTCAATCCCTTGGACTTCATATCATTGACAAGACCATTTACTTCCGACAGTTTTCCCTTCTTGAGACATCCAAGAATCAAGCCATCATATGTCATCTTTTCGGGAAGAACTGCATGGCTTAGCATCTCTTCCTGCAAAGACAATGCCTTCTCGAGATCTCCATTCTCTGCAAGACAGAGAATCATTGCATTGTAAACAACTCGATCGGGAGCAAGGTTCATCTCTAGCATCTCATTAAACAATGTCTGTAAATGATCCATCCCTTCATTGCTGCAGCCACTAATTAGGATATGGTAGGTTTTCGTGGTAGGTTTTATGCCTAACATTTTCATAGCTTCATATAGCTCTCGACACTTCTTTGCATTCCCTGCATTTGAATACCCTGAGATCAAGGAGTTGTATGTGATCACGTCAGGGCTGTAACCACTATTTTTAAGTTGGTGAAGGATGTCTTCAGCTTCCTTTAACTTTCCCTTTTTACAGAGCCCGTTGATAAGTGAATTGTATGTCACCAGAGTTGGGGATATTTCACTTATTAGCATCTCATCAAGGAACCTAAAAGCATCTTTCAACTTCCCCATCATGCAGCACCCATCAATGAGCATATTGTATATTTGTGCGTTTGGCGAAATCCCTCTGCCTATCATATCCCCCAAGACTATTTCTGCTTCAAGAGTCTTATCATTCTTGCATAAACAATTTATCAGAGAACCATAGCTAACAACATTTGGCTTTATTCCGGTATCTTCCATTTCTTCAAGAATCTGGAAACACCTGTCAAAACTACACAACTTTCCATATCCATTTATAAGCGAGTTATACGTCTCCAAACTAGGTCTAACCCCCTTTTCCACCATCTTCTGAACCCACTCCTGTGCTTCTTCCATTTTATGCATTCCACAGAACTTATCAATCAAAGAATTAAAAGAAATCGAATTTGGTCTCAACCCACGGCTTTCCATTCGCTCAATAGTAGAAATGGCTCCATTAATGTCATCTACCCGACAATAACCATTCACAAGAGTGTTAAATATCACTTCATCTGGAACAAGACCTTCATCCATGAGCTTCATCAAAAGCTCCTCCGCCTTATCAACTCTGCCTTCTTTACACAACCCATTGATCAAAATGCTGCTTGTATAATTATTGATCTTAACTCCCCTCCCGGACGCTTCTGTGTACAAATCCATGGCACCTTCCCCATCACCACTCTTCACTAAACCATCAAAAAGTATACTATACGTAAACCCGTCAGGCACAAAACCATTCTCTTTCATCTCATCCAACAGTCTTCGCGCCTCCTCCATTCTCCCCGCTCTACAAAGCCCGTTTAGCAATGAGTTGAATGTGACGACGCTAGGCTTTATATTATCCTTCTTCATCCGTTCTCTCAAATTAAAAGCCGCCTCCACCTCCCCAACCTTACAGTACCCGTCAATGAGAGTATTATAAGTCACTTTATTAGCCCACAATTTCCTGTTACACATTTCATCAAACAGCTTCTCCGCATCTTTTATCCTATTTTCTTTACACAACCCGCCCATCACAACATTGTAAACAAACACGTTGGGACTCACTCCTCGACTTTTCATAGACTCCAACAACTCCATAGCCCTCTTCGTTTTCCCAATTTTGACAGCTGATTGCACTGCTTTCCCATACATATATCGATCAGGCCTAAAACCCAAATCAAGCATCTCATTAAACAAATCAAGAATCTTATCAAATTGTTTCCTCTCTAACAAAGACTCAATTAACATTCTCACACAATCAAAATTAGGAACAACTCCGTCTCTCCTCATCAAACCGTACAACTCTGCAGCTTCACTGTGCATCTTGGACTTGCAACAAATTGCAATCAACATGTTGGAAAGATTGAGTTTTATCGAAGGGCAAGCGACCGACAGGAAAGAGAGAAGCTCACACGGTGAGGAGAATGGTGACTGTGAGACAACAAGAGACCTCGCAAGGCTATAGGCCGATTCCATGCGGCCCTGCTGGAGGAGTACACGAAGCTTGTGAACTTGTTCGTGGTTTTCGTTGTCATTGCAGCTGATTGCTGGATTAATGGCTTCTTGAGTCGGTTGGCGTTGGGGGGTAGCGAGTGAGCAAAAGGAGAAAGAGAGACTTGAGATTGAATGAAGAGGTTTTGTGGAGGAATAACGATGCAATCGTGTAGCCATCATTTTTGCAATTCGCAAAAACCCTTCTTAAACCTCTTCTTAAGCTTCTTTCCTAGTTATGATAAGATTTGGACCAAGGACGCATGCACATAACCCAAATGATAATGGGTTAAAGGTTTTCTTTCTGAGCTTTAAATTTCTATGGACCAATTTATTATTATATTAATGTCAAGTGTCAACCAAAAGGTTAGGCTGTGAATGCTTTCTCAGTATATAACTATTTTCTCATATAATTGAATGATCAGAATCTATTACTCTCGTGTGAGGGTGTTCTTAGATTTCAGTGCCCTGCATGGTTCACTATTAGACCAAAGGAGAGGTAAGATGAGGTTGAATTTGTTAACAAAGAGTGGAACTTGAGACATCTCTATCAAATTCATTGCCTTTCAAGCCAGTACCAGTATAACAGAAACAAGGAAACTGTGGAAATTAAAAGAGCTACTGAATCTCACAATCACAACCCAATTTCAAAATCTTCAAATGCTAACGTATCTTCTTGGATTTCAAAAACCTGAAGCTACCTCCGTTCAGCTTCGTTCTTATATCAACTGTATAACATGCATGTCTTTGCAGTGACTTGCACTATTCACAAGAGCGAGTATGGCGTTCGAACTACAGCACTCGAGCGTTTTTTGTTCATTCTAAAAAAGAATCGACTTACTTCAGCTGTTTTTATACAAGATACAGAACACAAGAATCCACTATATGAACACCTCAAACCCAGTAGGCTCAGTGAAGTAGCAAATGGCTGGACGTGGAATTGCCGAAAGAACATTGCCAACTCCTCAAGATTCCATCAAGTGTGTGGAACAATGGTGCCCACATATCCAAACCCCACGATAGAGAAGGCAATTGATTGTGTAAATAGAAACAGGAAGTAGTGATTTTTCCCAAACACAAGATCATAGCAACCGCAGAAGAAGAGGTAAGCTCCAGTTCCAAGCTCTAATAGGTGGAGTCTGTGACAGAAAACGGTCGGTTTTAGTAGACTCTACTAAACTTCTTGTGTATGGTTCATGTAAAATGCGGATTCCAGAAAAAGGAGAATCAATTACCTTTCTCCAATCCTGAATCGAGGTTTCCTAGGTGCTTTTGTTGCTTTGATCTTAAGAGCATCGCCTAGTTTCTCCGTAACAATCCACTCGTTGACTCTACCAGCCTCCAACAAGCCAATGAATGTAGCCTTAGTCCTATGTAGGGACATGACATTCTCGAAAAGGATCCAGAAAACTATCAAATGAAGTGATCTGCAAGACCAATTCCAGCAAATTTCAACAACTTGAACCAGTTATTGCCTAAAATTATCTTATGGTGCTCAAGGTCGGCACATTTATATGAACTCAAAAAGCTTTACAAGTAAAAAGAGTTCAGAAGAAAACGAGACCTTGGAGTTCCAACTGCGTTGAGAAGGGTAATGATGGAAGGAATGTAAACAGACCCCCACTTTGGAACCTCAACTTCAGGTACCAACACAGTTGCAGGCATGACGACACAGTAGAAAATAAACGTAACAATGTGAGCTACGATCTTCCTGACCAAAAAGAAGCTGTAGATCACGTGTACCTTCTTCCACAGAGTAACTTTCTGCAAGACAATTTTTTCATTTCAATATTATTTTCTCGAGATTGGATATTTGTTAGAAACAGAATTTAGATTAACCTTGTTTTTCACAATCTCCATTAACATTTTCCTGAACAGATTAGCAGGACCACAGGACCACCGATGCTGTTGATACCTATACGCCTTCAATGTACTTGGCAATTCATTTTTCACCTGAAAGCAGTAATGTGTTCAAGAAACTTGTATCAGAAAAACGACAATATGCAACTGTAAGAATAATTTCTTACATGTTTGTTAATTTGTCTACTCCCTCCCTTTTGTTAATATTTGAGTCAATTCTATCAGAACATAATAGCCTTGAAACTGAAGCTGAATAATGGCTTGCTTATTTAACTAGAAAACCAGAACATGGGTAGTCTTACAGTGGATTATGGGCACTTGACCTTGTCAGAGTTTGTAACCAACAAGGATTACCTTCGTCTAATCAAATTAGTGGAAACTAAGCACAATTTACATAAATTAGATGGATGGATGTTACTAGAATAGGATAAGTAATCTATAAGGTTTCAATTAAAAATCGTTAGATTACCTTCAGATTGCCAATGTACACAAATTTCCAGCCTTTCAAGCTAGCTCTGACTGCTAGGTCCATATCCTCCACCGTGGTCCTATCCTTCCACCCTCCTGCTTCGCTTAGCGCTGAAAGTCTCCATACACCTGCTGTCCCTGTAACGCGTACAGAAACAACAACTGAATCATAGACTTTATCTGATTGAGATGCACATTATATCACGTTTTTTTTTCATCACCAAATCATCAGTCAAGCCTTTGTCACATTAGAAAGTCCTCAGTTTCCTGTGTGGATCTTGAAACAACAATTGGGAATTTACCATTGAAACCAAAGAAGGCATATGTGGAGGAACCCACTTCTTGTTCTACCGTGAAATGGTAATCCAAAGACATTTCTTGCATTCTTGTCATCAAGCACTCATCAGAATTCACTGCAAAACAGCCCGGAAAACAGCTGCAGTGTCAGCCAACAAAGCTAGCAACTAGATTTCAGTTCAAGACCAAATTATAAAATCCTTTTCACATCAAATTTAGTTTGTCGGTTAGTAGCGTTTAACACTGACAGGGATTGTAAGGACCACCCATTAAGATGTCACATGCAATTGCCGGGAATATTAGACGAACAAGAGCCTTCCTGGGAAAACAGACAAATATACTCTTCATTCATGATATTCATCAATGGCCGATCCAACATGTCCCTCCACTTCCATCATTTATGAACATGGGTGCTGGGGTAGATCGGTCCAAATTTTAGCATTTTCCATAGCAAGTCATTTTAAGGGACGATTCCCAACTTTTGCAGAGAAGAAAAGCGAATGACTTTTGTTGGAAATTTGCAGTCTGGTTAAATTCCAAATGGACCGTAGTTCCATTCTTTGTGGTCCACACCACTTACATACAAGGCATTGGATTTGTCTCAATGGCTTGACGTTTTTCTTTATCTGTGATTCAAACTATTGGGACTCAAAAGTACAAAACAAAAGGCCTATACCAATTACCAAGGACCTACGTACTGCTACAATCAAAGCTGCCTAGGATTCGTCAAATTTTGCATTTCAGTAGAATTTTTAAAATTATCTCAAATAGATCTTATCTACAATTCTGGCAATTACAAATTACCATCGACGTTTGCTGAGATATGGAAATTAATTGAAACAAAACCGAGAATACCAACTAGACATCAAGTTCAGGCTTTTGTATAATTTGGCCTGTTGGGGTAGTTTAGCAAGTGAGTCCATGTTGTCTTCACAATACAACGGCAGCCATTGTACCACAGGTGTTCGTCAAGTAAGCGGCCACCAAGGATTGGATCCTGATGGATGCACGAGGTAGGACCCACTTCTCCACTACCCCCAACCACTGTCCCAAAATTAACACTCCCACCGACAGTTTCTTGAAAGCGGTGAAGCCCTACCCTAATTAATCTTAAATTAATATGAATATGTGCTTAACAAACCAGAGACTCTGAAAATGTGAGGAAAGTTATATTTACCGAATTTCCAACGAGCCTGAACCAAAGCCAATTCGGGGTTATGAGTTAGATAGGGAATGGTGCGCCAGAGAAAATCAGGCTCCGGCTGGAAATCTGCGTCAAAAATGGCCACGTAGTCGCAGTGTTTCACGTAGCTTTTCTTCATGCCTTCTTTAAGAGCCCCAGCCTTGTAGCCATTTCTGTTGTCTCTTATTTCGTACTTTATGTTTATACCTTTGCTTGCCCATCTCTGGCACTCGAGCTCAACCATGTCCTGCATTGATTTCCATGCAAAACCAATATCACATTTTTATATTGAACATGCCTACAAATGAGGTTTTGGTCAAAATGGCTTTTCGTTTTAATATTATCATTTTTCTTCCATCTGCAAGACTATTCAATATATGACAAGTTGTTAACGTTCAGGTTGAAAATTGTTATTAATGAACATGTACCTTGATGGTTGGGTCCGTTGAGTCGTCAAGGACTTGAATTATGATGCGATCAGAGGGCCAAGAGAGACCACATGCAGCTCCAATGGAGAGCTGATAAACCTGCGTGAAAATGGACAAAACACATGGATCGAAACCATTTCACTTTAAGGCACTTGAAAGGCAAAAAACAAACGTCGAGATGAGGCAGAGCAAAGAAAAGAACCTCTCGTTCATTGTACATTGGAATTTGAACCAGAACCATTGGATAAGCAGAGTTACCCAACTCAACGTCGTCTTTCAAAGGCTCCCATTTGTAACGCTTCTCTGGTTTGCGACCCAGAAGCTTAACTAACACAATGACGATGCCTATGTACACCCTTTCGATGAAAAGCATCAGAGACATGATCAAACAGATGGCAACAGCAAGTCTCAGTAGAGGCACGATCAATGGCGCTTTGATCAGGTCCCAAATGATAGAGAACTGCATAGAAATGTCATCTCTAGCTCCTTCAAAAGCATTGGGAATCACAGTCGTAGAAGTAAGCCGATCCATTGATGACTAGTTCTTATGTTTGTTATCGTACAGAACAGAACAGAACAAAAACAGAGGAGCTGCAAATGGGAATCGAAGGAACAGAGGTTTTAAGTAGATTAAAGAAACACACTAGATCTCAATACGAAATAATCGAACTCCTTTGAGAAAAAGAGCAAGAATCTTTCCACTTAGACTCTTGAGTTTTGCTTCTGTTATACGCAAACACACAATGCAGAGCTGTAATGTCAGTCCCTTGACTCCAAAGTCTGCGCACTCCTACAGCACATACATTTCAGAGGCGAACAGGGGAAAAGAAGAAAACTTGAAAAATACACTTTGTAAATCTCTCTGAATGTATCAAAAAACTCATGTGCATTACAGAACCAACCACAAGAAACAGATGGTTGATAGAAAACAACAACTAAACTGTTCAATCTTCCATTTTGTTTAATGATTTGGGTTCCAGCAAAGAATGAAACTTGGTCTGCTTCTGTGACCAGAGAGGACAACAGAAACAGAAGCAGAAGCAGAAGGATGCAAATTACTAACGTGTGAGACAGAGGAAATGAAATGAAGAGCCAGCTAAAATGAGAGACAATAATGACTTTTTATAGTCCCTCTCTTGTTCGCTCTACTAGTCCTCTGTTTTTATTCAACTTTATAAAGATCGTCCCATCAAAGAGCTTGTGAGAAACTGACCAAAACGAAAACTTGTAACCTATTGTACCAAAAAGGAAGCTTTTGAAGTTTGAACCCTAGGTTTTATTTAAACACAATTTCTTAAGGAGAGGCCAGATATTATAAAACAGAAATTTATATTCACTAAACAAACAAAAGGCTACCGACAGGGGCTTGTTTGACAATAAGTAGATTACATTTGACAATACATTAATATAATTGATTTGACCAGTAGATAATATCGATTGTTTATTTAAAAATATTTGATAAAATTAAATATTTAGTGTTAATTAGTTATAGGTAAAATAACTTATGAAGATATAACTTAAAAAAGATTTATAAAAACACGCGTATTATATCTTAGTACTTTTTTAAATATTCTCATAAAAAATTATGCTTACGTTTCAATTTAATTCAGTCAATCAGTCAAAATTAAATAATTAAAACCTATTTTTTAAAAATTATAATTAAAACCTATTTGCCTATGCTCAAAATAAAAATAATTATTTAAATTAATGTTAGAAACTAAACTGAAAAAATGTAGTAGTTAATGAGCATAAAACTTATTTTAATTATATGAAAATATAATCCCCTTAATAAAATTAGTCTTCTCTTCTAACTAAAACTAAAAAAACGATTTTTAATAATTTTATCTATTAAAATTAACATTAAAATAATTTTTTTAGACATAATAACTATTTGTAAAAATATTTTTATGATTAAAAATATTTAAATATAAAATATACTTTAAATTTAAATTTTCTTAATTACAAAATTTAATCCAAGTATTAATAAGTAAAATGAATGCAACTTGAAATTTTTCTGCCCAACTCAATCTTTAAATCTAACATTATAGAAAATTTTGGTCAGTATAAAATAATTTGGTAGTGGTTTTTGTACTATACAATACTAAATCCAAAGATACTTATTTTATTTAATTAAAAATAGAATAATTTTTGAAAATAATGATACCGATATGCATTACAAAATTTTATTAAAGAAAATTACAACTTAGTTTAATTTTTGAATAAACCAGAGTATTTTTTATTTCGAGTAAATTGAGTTCACCTATCTATCTCTATCTTTGTCTCTTTCTCTCTTATCTCATCTCTTGTAATTTGTAATAACTTTCTATCATCTTCTCTTTTGTAATTTATAATAATTTTTGGGCACAATAGTCTTTTTGTTCCTTAACTTCTTAGCCGCTAGAGCATAACGATCCATAAGAACATTTTCAAAAATAACAGATTGAGTTTAATCCGCCAACTTAATTAGCTAATTACTAAACATAATTATCAGTGCTTTAACATAGTCAAACAACCAAATACCTCTCAATCCACTAAAAAATAGCTGATCATTCATTTACCAAACAAGACCGTATTCTAAAGAAACTGATAAATTGAGATAAATTCTTGGATATTATGGATCTTCAATTATTTTGACTGTTTTAATCAATTAATTAACTAATAAAATAATGTAAATCTTAAGTTAATTATATATAAAATAAAAAAAATTCTTAAAAAAATAATTGCAATAACTTAATAACGAACTCAGCTAAATACATACGGTGGTACCTTTGATGACTTGACTGAATGTAATAATAGTGGATGGGTACATTGAAGAAGAAGCTAAAGAGGAATACTATTCACATAATAAAGGGAGGAGAGTGGTCACAGCTGGAGATATAATAAAAAGGACTGCTCAGCTGTTGCCTTTGGTCCACCCTAATTCTTATTGTTCACATATCCTATCCATAATTAATGAAGATATGTATTTTTTAAAAATATTTTTGTTAGTATATATAATTCAAATTAAAATGATTAGATCCCTTTTGATATTGACTAAAACTTTAAGAGTTATGCACCTACCGCGTTTCTGATATTATCTTTTTAATTACAGCTTATTCTCTCCAATTTTCAGGTTATTTGTTACTTAATTAACAAATAAATGTACACAACAATTGTATTTTTTGCAATATATGTCAAATTGATGTATCCCAGTGCCGAAGACCCCTCGCCTTGCAGAGATATGAGGAGAATCATAATATACACAACTTTCTTTTTATAATTTTACAAAGAACCTATTTCTATAACTTGACTCAATGACCTTACGATTATAAAAGAGCAACTTTATAACTTTACTCGATCGACAAAGTTACTCAAAAGCTTATAATTCAACATCTCTTGTCCTATTACACTGTTATAGATAATTCTACTGGGTCATCAAAGATTTGATTAAATGAGTCGTGGGATCTCAAATATTTAAAAGAATAAACAAAACGGTAACAATGGCCAAGTGTTCGTTAAGAAGTTCAACTTGCAGTTGACTTGGATTGGCACATGCAGTCTAATGGAATACGTACACCAGAGGAACAGCATACCACATGATTTTATAGCTCAGAGGCCATGGCTTCTCTGAAGAAATAGTTGTACATGCAATATTTTAGAGATCAAATCCACTCTGTCAAAATTCAAGGCCACATA
>JAOTAX010000004.1:28176323-28189586 GCA_025629825.1 Erythroxylum guanchezii
TGGCTTCTCTGAAGAAATAGTTGTACATGCAATATTTTAGAGATCAAATCCACTCTGTCAAAATTCAAGGCCACATAACAAATTGCTTCAACCAGATGTGTGGTTTTTAATTATTTCGGATCCGATTCAACCATCCATCCAAACATACCAATAAATCGTGATAACATAGTCAGTTTGAAGTTAAATCAGAATTAAAGTTAAATTTATTGGAGGAAATTCAAGAGGCGGGTCAAGCGGGCACACCTCTTTGAGGGTTTAACTAGTACATCACCCAACAGGTGGGTCAAGCAGGCACACCCCATCATTGAAAACCCATCTAGTTCTCTACCTACAGGTAAAATTCTAGTTGTCCCAGGCTCTTAGAAGATGGACTAGCATTGAATTGAACTTGGGACCTAACCGAAGTCAAACTCCGCTCTCAACCATCGAGCCACACCCCTTGACGATCTCCGTATAGTACCGTAATGGCACATACATGCTCTCTAAATGTTTCTTAATCATCACCTAATTCAATTCAAGTTAGTCAATAACAAATCAATCAGCTGATCTAATCCAATTGCGTCCTATATTCTCTGCTTATCGATATATAATTATGTTTCAAAGTGCTAATCATCTTCCCTCAAACATCATAATTTGTCACGTCCACCTTTAGAACAGTTCTTTATTGCGTTTCTTTCCTGCATTTTACCTTCAAATTCCATGACAGTGATTTTTCTTTTATAAAGTACATATACAGTACAACTGCATACATGATGAGCATAAAGAAGACTGTTGTGAAGTATTGCTTCTTTAATGCAAATTTTTCGAAAAAGAACCAAGTAGTCCAATTTCAGTTGTCGGCATACATTAAAAAAGAACATGAATGTTAATATCAGATATGTATTTTCAAAAACATATCATTGCCGACAGCTTTAGGTATCAAATGCTATATGTATATATATAATATATGCACTTTCCACTACAACACAAAGAGCTTTAAGCAATAATATGTTTATAATGGTTTTATAATGTGTTGCTTAAAATTAATATATCGCGATAGTTTGAAAAGTATTGCATTTAATAATATTAAGATGCAACGATAATAATAAACTATTTTCTAATATTAAAAAAACAAAATCAAAAGATTGTTGCTTTATCAGTTTATACATGTAGCAAATTGAACCATTGTTATATATATTTGTAAGTAACAATTAAAGTATTGTTATTATATATATTTATATATATTATATTTTTAATAACCTCAAGCTTATCATATTGGTATACTGCTAAGTAGTAAAACCAACTTAATAACAAAAATGCCTAAGGAATCAAACGATGTAATTCCTAATTCCCTTTCTAATTCTTCTTTACTTTTAACCTAATACCCAGACCTTCTACACTAGTTAAACCATAATTAGCATTACTTTGTACGTTTCTTCATGCTAGATTGAGATTCCTTACTTTGGTATCTTTGGAGATGGCTGTTGAGATATTAATGTCTTTAAATTCCTTTACTTACATGAAGATAAATCGCAACACTGCAGTCTAAACCATAATCAAGCGACCAACTTGATTATTCAACTGTGAATCCATTTATTTAGATTCTTATAATATAAATGTTTTTCTCTTTCCACCTTCCAACTTTTGATTGCACTGACCGTACATGTAAGGTTTCCCCTTTCTCCTAGTGTTCAATCTCAATTTTTTAGAAATTTCCTTTATTCTGTCCACCTACAAAAATCATACATCCCTCATTAATCATCCTCTTATCAATCCCGTTATCAGCTCACTTCTTTGCCAAGTAGAGGTTTTTTAGAGATGGACCCTGTCGATTAATTTGTTATCGCCTCTACCAAACACCATCCTTGTTGTCATCTACTATGAGACGGCAAAGTAGAGGTTTTTGGAGTAAAGGCAGGTGGGTTTCAATATCAACTTATTTTCGTGTTTATTTATGACTATTCTATTTTTTTCTCAAGTCTTTTTTGGTGGGTACCGACTTTTAAAAATGAGTTTTGTAGATGAGTACAGAATCACGTGTTTTTTTTATATCAGTCTTTTTGTGTATGTGTTTTGTAGATGGGATCCTCCATACTGTGGAACTATTTTGATTTTTGAATATTGAAGAAGGCAACCGGGATTAGACTTCCATTGCATGAATGCCTAGTGTTAAGTTCAGTATCTGTATATATCAAGAGCAGTATTGAATTTTTGCAGGACAAAAGCAATCTTCAGCTCTTATTATTCAATAGACTAGTTTTGATTCTTCTCTTAGTTTTTTGCAGGTCTGACATATGTATGGTCTAAAAATCAATTTACACATTTTATAGCGTTGTATTAGAAGCATTTACTTATGGACACAACTCTACTGCCCTACGTGTCCTAGACTTCCATAGTATGAAACTTTAGTGTTGAGGATTTAGTATTCGTATTTTTCAAGAGCACTATCCCATTGTTGCAAGACATAAGCAATCTTCAGTTCTCATCATTCAGTATGTCACCAAGTTCTAATTCTTTTCTTTATTTTATGTAAGTCTCACATATGGATGGTTCAACATTCAATTTATAGAGATCTACCTTCATGATCCACATCTCTTGTAAGTAACTTTCATTTTCTTACCTTAAAATGATTTACATATGTGTACAGGATATAGTAGAAACCATCATGCCTTTATGATTGCTTGTATCTGGTGACTCCTAGTTGAATAGATGCTATTAAATTCTACATAAGATTGCTAACTGTCTGTTAATTTTTAGCATTTGTATTTATCATTATTTGTTCCCTTGACTACTAGACAATTTCAACTATTAGTTGAGTAGTTTATTTTTACACACCCTTATAACATCTAGCATTTCTTTCAGCTTAAAGTTTATAGAGGCTTGTCCGAAAAACAATTATTTTAAGTGTTCTGTCATTTTTTAGGAGGGAGCTAGTTATAAACCAATTGACAACTTCCAAGAATTCTTCATGTTAGGTACTTGGAATTGCTTCTTTATTGGCTATCACCCTTGTTAGTCATTAAGCCAAGTTTATTTAAAGTACAAGTCTTACTTCATTAGATGTTCCTTTATTTTAGTTTTTGACTTAGTAATTGAATAATAATTATATTTTAGTAGCGATTCCTAATTTTTAGGAATTTTGTTAATAGTGTTTTTGTTTTTCTTTGGATTCAATTTCTACAAATAATTCTTAGGATGGCAGTAACCAATGAAGATAACATCTACCTTTTAGAGAAATAACTAATGACGCAATCATTGTGCTTTGGCTGGTGCTAGTGATCATTGGTTTAATCACTACCTACCATTTTAGCTTATGTTGTCTACTAGAGTCTATTGTTTCCAATTAGTGAACTTGATTTGGATCCAGAATTAGGTGATACTAATTCATGTATTTGAGAGCCAAGGTATATTCTTTGACACTATATGGGAAGGCTTCCCTTAATGACACTGGAACTCTAACAAATGTTAAAATTTTAAATGATTGTTATGCTCTTTTTTCTTTTACGAGTCAAATGCTTGATTATACCTTCTGTTCCAATCTATAATTTGTCTCTGCTACTATGACAAGCTTCTTGTGCATGTAAACATCTTAATTTTCTATATTCACATTTTGTAGTTAACATTATATGGCACACATTAGATAGTCCATTATGACACGTAAGTTTTGTTTGTGAAATCATTATCCACTGCTAATGACCCTACTCTTGTAATGTTTTCTTGTTTTTGTGACTTGTTTAAGTATGATACAGACTCTTGTTTGTAGTTAATATTTCATTCTTAAGATATATCAACTTGTTTGTGAGCATAGTAGTTTTGCAATTCTAATCTACTTCTTGTTTCTTTTTTTTTTTCTTTTTTTGTAGGATGGTGATGATTTGGAGTGCCTATACATATTGGTTTTATTTAGTATTTAGATTAATTCATTTATATTCCATATTGAATAGAGGACAATATTGTATATGAAAATTTTAGCCAGTAATTTTTTTGCTTTTGTATTTTGAATATGTTAAAATATTGAATTTTACAAGTCCTTATGGACTATTTGTTATATATATATATATGTAGTTTTTTGTTGTTTATATTTGATAGTATGTACACAATTAAGACGTAGATTAATATTTATATATTTCTTTTAATGTATATATGGATGTTGCCTATATATTGATAAGAGTTTAATTTTATGTTAAATAATATTGGTAACGAAAGAATAAATTGTTGCTTTTATTGTTACAAATTGTTGCCTAAAAATATTCACTTTGTTGCCTTATAAAGACTTAAAAGTGTTGCAATATATATTTAACACTGTTGTTATAGTTTGAAACTAATATGTTGTCTTAGTCAAAACTTAAAGGAACATTTTTTATTTAGTTGCTTGATTAAAAAAATTATGTTGCCTTATACTTATTGCAGCACCACTTCTTGTAACAATATGAATTCTATTGCCTTAATAAAAAAGCAATGATAATTGTACTCATAGCTACATTTTTATCTGTTGTCTAAAGCACTTTTTGCTGTAGTATTCCTCAATTTGATTACAAGGGTATTATACCCTTTTCCTTAGTCTACCAATTTGGTATAAAGAGATGTGAAATGTTATTTATAAAGAAAATTATAGGGAAAGAGTTGGTAGGTGTCTAGGGCCAATGACGCACATGCAAATGATGTAGCAGCTAACTTGTCTCCTAGACCTATCTAAATTGCTCTCCAGTCAATGAACTACTTGTGAAGCTTTTAACGTTCTTTCTAAAAATACATTGAAAACGGTACATGAGAGTTTGGTCTGAACTAGACACGATACCTCTCGCACCCCACTCTGTCTGGTCTTACTAGTTTTAACTTATTTCTTAAGGTTATACAAAGTTGTGCATGAAAAACGTAAAGGTTTCCTAAGCCTTAATCTTGGTAGAAGAAATGACTTCTATAACAATGAAGCACAATTTAATTGGGTCACTCAATACAAGTAGACAGTCTCTTATACCACACACAATCCCACCCTTCCAAGGATTTGCATTGTAGTTCTCTTAATCTTTAGGATGATATGAGTCGGTTGCTGGATTATCATTTATTCTCCTCATTTTGTTAACATGATTTCACTGGTTTTGGAGGGAAAATTGCATGGAATAATTATTATGTACTTTTCTAATTTGGGATGTTCAATTTCCGGATCCAAGACAATTCGTTTTAGACAACAACTACAATAGAAAGACATGACATGTTTATTTTCATGATTCAACAGAATATTAATTACTTCTGTTATGTCAATTGCTTGTTTTCTGCTAAAAGCAACAGATCAATTCAGAACACTCAAGACTAGTACTCGGGATAATTTAACCTAACCGACGTTTTAAGAATCATTAGTTGAATTTCTAGTAACAAGAAAGGTTCTAAAGATCAAAGACGTGACTTTTTGTGATAAATCAAAGACATAATTACTATATCTATGCACCAAGTAGATCTTTAGTGGGTGGGTGTGGTAAAAGGTGTACTAGTTACGACTTGCACATAATAAGTATCAACAATGGCATGACGTTTTAATATATGCATGTACTTACCGGACCTAAGCATCGAATTCCTCATCAGAAACATTTCTTTTTTTTGCTTTTGGGTTTGTTTGTCTAGAATAACCAATCACTAACAGTTGTCATTTCAGATTTTGGTATAATTTACAAGTTTGGGTTTTGTTTGTCTAGAATAACTAATCACTCCCAGTTGTCATTTCAGATTTTGGAATAATTTACAAGTCATTATGATAATGGATTCACCACTCTACCGTGATTTGTAACCCATCTTTGAGTGCTGCTTAGTGACTGCGCCAGTTTACGAGAAAAGAATATGTGAAAATGTGTTGGTCCATTTCAATCCATGACGATCACGCTAGTTAACCACTAGCTAACTCGGTTGAGTATTTCTCGAGTCATTTCAATGGTTCTGTTGTGCAGTAGCCCTTATCTCGATTTTCAAAGCATTAGGATATATTTCACCTCAACCCCTCCGCAATAGGAAGGTGAAATGAAAATTTTCCAATTCGGTGCCCTGAGTTGGTTTCCAGCAAGATACCACAAAGTTCACATGGCTAGCTTCTGCATGATTGACATGTGGTTCTTTAATGATTGAATTAACAGTTAAACTAAACTGAAGTAGGTTTCACCTTTTAACTAGATTCTGTCGACTGTTCCGCTAACACTTCGCAATCTCAGATTTGGTTTTTATCTCAGGACCAATTGCATAATGAATGCTTAATCTGGTGTATTGAAACAAGCGAGCGATCGTGATTAATCAAAAGTTGGGAATACCTTTTTGCTGGGAAAAGAAACTACAACGGACTGTTACGGATTTATAATCGGAACGAAAAATATGAAAACATTTTTTAGCAGTCAAAGTCAATAATATTGCTGTCATCCACCGTATGCAAAACCCCTCCATCCTTTTTCTTCGACTTCAATAATAAGGTTTCATGATTGTGCACATGTGGTGGACGATCAACAACAATCGAGACACGTGTTAGATCCATCCACAATTGACACCAGACTGGTCCTTCTGTTTCAAGCAGTCCTATTACCATTAACAAATTAGTTGTGATCTCTGTGCATCGTAGGATGATCAGATCAGGTATATCCTTCTATTCTATGTTAGAAAAATGTTGCATAATTTTGTCCTTTTTTATAAAATTGGGTAATTATTAATTGTATTTTTTAGTTTTTCAAAAATTTATCGGTTAACTGACGTAATTTGATTAAAATAAAAATAATAAAGTGGCTCAATAAATAATTTAAATCAATCAGTCAAAGTTCGGATAGAAAATAAATCTCAATTAGTGTGGACCGAACCTATATTGACTTTATGATGAGTAAGCCCGATATAAAAGCTATATATAAAAGTTAAGTTCTCTTGCAGTAGCTCATATATTAATTGTAAGTATAAGGATTCTTTGACCGGTTAAGAAAACTTACGTTTTAAGAAAACTGTAAAAAGACTTTACCCGTGTCCCGAAGAAGAGTTTCTGTAAAGACAACAATGAATTTGCACTTATTACGACTTCGGAAAGCTCGTTTGAAGTTATAGAGACTGAAATCAGATATTTCCGCATTTCTTCATTTCTTGCATGAAAGTGGTATACATGTGTATAGCCTTAAGAAATGGGGCGAAAACGAGCCCGAGAACGTGAAAAATAGACCTGAAACTTGCCAAAAATCATCTTTTTCCTACAAGGCAAGCCTCATCGTTGGGCGCGTGTATCAGTGACAAGGGACGCGGACGTGTCGGGCTCATGTGTCACACGCGCCAAACACATGGCGGGATACAGGCTGGACACATGTCTGGCTCGTGTAACGCACGCGCGCATGCGCCAGCAACGGTGGGCGTGTCTGCATTTTGCCAGGTGTGCGTGACACGCATTCTCTACGTTTTTGACGCGACAACATGCGCCCTCCGCGACACAATTGGTTGACGTCAGTCGTACGGATTTTGTTACAACATTTAAAAAAAACACAGAAATTTTAGAATTTTCGTAAGGGTACCCCGGGTTGTTTTGGGTCAGTTTTCGGGTCCGAAAAATTTATAAAGTAAGTTTTTCCATTTTCTGTATTTATTACATTAGTAATAAATTAAAGTTTTACTCTAGAAAAAGGAATTAAAGTACTCTGAATCCGATTTCGAGTAAATTTTCATACTTACAACATCAAATGACCGAGATACATAAGGTTCTCATGTCTCGGGTCTCATGTTCAGTGTTCAGGATAGCATGATAGTCGATCAGAAAAGGAATTAAGACATTCTGAAGCCATTTTTAAGTGAATTTTCGTACAACGAACTTGCCATAAAAGAGATATATGAGGTTCTCGTATCTCGGGTGGTCGGTTCAATGTCCGATGACGAATGATAGTCACTTTATGAAGATTTTTCTTTTATGAAAGTCTCAAATGAAGTTTTCAGAGAATGTGGCACGATTGTGTGACAATGAGATTGTGCATTCGGTTTTTTGCATTTATTGATATTACATTGTCACATACTATATGCCCATAAAGAATGTGAGGATAACATAAAAAAGTGTCCCTTATGTTTGTGGACTTTTTGACTACTGATGAGGATGTAGTCACCACAGTGGCCTTTCGAGTCAGTATTTTGAATTGTTCTGCTTACACGTTAGGGGATGTCTTTGGTCTCATGTTTAGTTATTCTGTTCACAGGTGTTGGCCTTACATGAGATTTTGAGATATGCATAAAGGCATTGGATAGAGGAAAGTCGTCACTTGAATTATCTATTCGCCCACAGGTGGTAGTGTCATGAAAGTTGATGGTAGTGTCATATGTGTGACCAGATTTTCAGTAAAAATACTATTTAATGCCTTTGAGTATCGATGTTGTCCGACATTTGTGTTTATTTAAATATTATCATTTTGAAATCACCTTTTCAGTCAACAAAATCAGTGTCACCATTGAAACCCTGACTGGTTACAATACAAAGAAGTGGACAGAGGATGTATTGAACACTATGAAGATAGTTGTGGATGATATGACTATACGGACGGATAGGCCATCTCCACCTACATCCATGAGCTCGAGAGTTCATAAAATAGCTTATGAAACATGGGATCGGTCTAACAGATTATATCTAATGACCATTAAAAGATCCACACCTAACTATCTGCTAAGTGGACTTTCAAACGCAGATATAGCGAAAGAGTTTCTTGATAACGTCTCCCAAAGGTACACGGTCTCACCTAATATTGAGACAAGTGCCTTGATAAAAGAATTATTTTTCATAAGGTATATATGAGACAAAGGGGAGTAGTGGAGTACATATCGAGAATGATTCATCTTCACAGTAGATGAAGATCTTGGGACTTTAATGTTTTGATAACCCATTGCATTGTTGAGAAGGAGAAACTCAAGTTTATTACTCCTACAGCCCTCGAAGCAACTAAAGGGAAGACAAAGATGAAGCCTACTAAGTTCAAAGGTAGAAAGTTCAAATATTCTCTACATGCTGATGTTTGTCAAACTAGTGCTGGTAAAGGTCCTAGGGACATAAAGAAACCAGTAGTATGAGGTTTAAAAGGAAAGACTGAGACCATCAGGTTACTTCTTAGCTTATCAATTTATGAATCTAATTTGCAATAGTCGCATTAAGTACTTGGTAGCTATTTAATGGAGCATCTGATCAAGGTACTTTCACAATGCAAAGGGTCATATCCAGGATAAAGCTAAATAAAAGGAAGGAGGAATTGATGGTTCACAGCAATGAAGAAGTGGAAGTAATATCTATAGGGGATGTATGTACTGAACTCTGTTGTAAGGTTCGTTTGGTTTTTACACGACACATTTTATATGTGATCCTTTGATCAATTTTAGGCAAAAAGGGTTAATGTTTTGTGTTTAAGGCTTCTGTTGTACAGTTGTTGTTTAATGCAAAACATAATGATTAAACTGTCGTGTCATATGGTTTGTATAGAATGTGTCTTACCCAGAATTAGATAGATGCTTCTTCATATCTTATCAAATAAGTTATGAAATGAAGGATCCTGATGAATGAGCAGTCATACATGCTGTGACATAAAAGTTTAAGTCTTATTTCCAGAGCTAGGGATGAGAGATTGATCAAGGAAAGCATTTCTCAATTCTAGATTATGATAATCTGGGAATATGTGCTGATTGTTGCAGGGGTAAGTTGACTAATAAGGATATTAAGGTTAACTCATGCTTTTGACTTGTTAAGTCTAATACATAAGGATATTGGTAGACCTTATATAGTTGCATTGTGCAATTCTAAATTTATTTTGACATTTGTTGATGATTATTCCCATCATAGTTATGTCTTTTTGCTTAAAAACTGAAGGTTGAGAACTAATTAGAAAAATTCATCAAGATAGTCAGATTTGACCACAGAGGAGAATATCATAGCAAACATGGGGTTTTATGAATTTAAAAGGTCCGTTTGCTAGATATTTGGAATAAGTTCGAATAATGACTTAATTCACTATGCCCAGTAGTTTTGAGCAAAATGATGTTTTGCCGAAAGGCATAACTGAATCCTAAAGGACTTGAAGAAGTCAATGCAGATTCTGACTAATCTACCTAATTATCTAAAAGTTTGGAAACTCAGTCTTGCATACATTTGTGTATGGGGCTGCCCTACTGAGGTAGTATGATCCTTATAAAAAAAGATTGCATACTTGTTGTGTTCATTGCTATTTAGTAAAATATCCTGACCACTTTAAGGCTACAACTTTTACTATAGAGAAGGAGGGACTAGAATAGTGGAATCACAAACAGCTAAGTTTTTGGAATATGATGTCTATGATGATGGTGGGCCCTTTGACCTTTCGGATGATAGCAAGGAGGATACTACAATTTATTATATACCCGCTACTCATACAGTTAGATCCAGTGGATCTAGGTCTTTGTATCGTGCCTATACAGGAACAGGAACCCATACTTGTAGACACAGAGGTTCTTGGGGGTATAAGATCTAATACAGTTAAATAAATTCACTAAAGTGAGACGACCTACTATCTCATTTAATAACATAGTCTATCAGGTGTACAAGAATATGATATTAGACATGTTACGAATCTAGTTACTTTTACAGAAGTTGTTTCTGGACCTAATGCAGATGTGTGGTGAGATGCAATGAATGACGAGATGCAATCCATGAAGCATAGTAAGGTCTGGGAGCTAGTTAATTTGCATCATAATTGCAAACCAGTCAGATGTAAATGAATATTAGATCTAAAGGATTTCAGGATGAAGTTCAGCAGTTTATAGGCTCACTCAGTTGCATGATGGTTCACTAAGAGAGAAAGGTTGACTTTATATTTGCTTATCTGTTTATTCGATTGTTTAGTATGTATTTTTGGTAGAATTGTGTTAGTTTGTGGATTATTTGTGTTTAAGTGTTTTTATGGGTTAGTACAAGCATTTGAGCTTAATTATTATTTCTTTAAGGTACCTTGATGTGTTTGTTAGTATTTCAAGGTCACAGCGAAGAACAAAGAAGTTTCGGAGAGAATTAGACCGAAACAACGACCCACAATCGTGGCCTATCGTGACAAAAGCATAAGACTTGGCCCACGATTGTGGCCTGCCTGCCACAATCGTGACAAAAAGTATATAAGGGCCCACGATTGTGGTCTACAGGGCCACGATCATGACTTGCGTTGGGCAGACGCCCAGGCACATAGAAAAGACAAGTTTTGACGAATTTTTCGAACCTTTCGACCCCGAAAAAACCTAGGGCTACCCAGAACACATTAATTATATAAATAATAAGAGAAAAGAGAGGAGTATCTTACATCAGCTACCCTAGAGAGAGTTCATCGAGAGATTGAGAAAGAGACAAAGGAAGAGAGACGTGGAGAAGAAGCCTACACGAAATACTTCCCGAAATAGGAGGTTTCTCATCATTGCTGCCTCCATCATCCATTTGGATCTATTTTCTAGTGTATTTCTATTTTTATCTATATATAGAATTGGAATAGCTATTGAGATATGATTTATGAATGTTGAGGATTGTCTAAACTCACCTTCGGGTTATTTTTATCTTTGATTCAATAAAAGTCTGATTGTTTATGTGAATTGGATTCATTGTGATTGCTTCCTACATTTTCATAAATTGGTAATAGACTGAGAGGGTGAATCAATGAAAAATAATTAAATTGGGCTAACGAGAATTAGGTAATTTAATAAGAACGAAAAATCAATCAAATTAGTGATTGTGTGAGGAGAGATCTCACATAGGTTCCGGTAGTCTAGTGGAAAATCAATCAAATTGGTAATTGCTTTTTCTAACCTTGGCGGTCAATTTTCCTTTAATACAATCAACACAGGCAATGAAATCTGAAAAATCAAGATCCTGAAGTACACCATCTTTTACCAACCTCTCCATTCTGTCTTTAGAAATATGACCTAAACGTTTGTGCCATAACATAGAAGATTTCAAATCCAACCTCATACGTTTGGAACCAATAACAGTATTCAGAGAAGAGGAAGAAGCAACAGTAACAGCATCATTCAACTCAAGTTTGTATAAATTTTCACATAAAATTTCATTTCCCACCAAAAGAGAGTCACGATACAAAGTCAGTTTTCCAATTCCAAAAAGAAGACTATAACCTAGTCTATCCAAAATGGATACAGAAATCAAATTCCTCCTAATAGAGGGTAAATAAATGACATCATGTAACACCAAAAGATGTCATGTATTCTAACTATCCCAAAAAATTCAACTTTGACTTTGGTATTGTCTCCCAAGTACACATGTTGCTCAGAACTAGTCGGCCTTCTTTGACTTGTCAGTTTCTTTAAGGGATTCGTAACATGAATTACTGCTCCAGTACCTAACCACCAAGCATTTAAGGGCACATCAATAACATTGGACTCTAAACAAACCATCACAAGACAATTACCTTTCTTCTCTAAGTGAGCTTTAAGTTTTCGGCAATCAACTTTCTTGTGCCCAAAACTCTAGCAAAAGTTGCACTTCCCTTTGAAAATCTAATTCTTCTGACTAACAGAAGATGAGCCCGCCTATCCACTCCCTTTAGGACCAACAGCTTTCTTCTTGAAAAGCTTTTGGTCACTTGAGATATTAGAAGTGAACTTTCTCTTTTGAGAATTGTTATGGTTTGTCATTATGGAACAACCTATTGCTCTTTCTGAGCATTATAGCTTGATCTGATCAAATCAAATTAACAAGGAAGAGTACCCATCACAAACCATACCATGTAATCCTCACCAAGATCCATAGCCTTACGCTTATGGTAACAACCCATGAGCTTGTCGATGTGAGCCCTAATGTCACTTGCACCATCATAAATGGTGTTATGAAGCATGTCTAAGTACTCATTCTTCTCATTCTTTAAGAACTTCATGTACTTCTTCTTAATAGCAGCAAGAAAATCCTTTGCATTATCAGCCTCGGGAGTACTATCACGAATGGATTCATCCATATGATACCTCATAATCATCAAACAACATCAGTTAGAATATTCCCACTCCTTATAGGATTTCCTTTCCTTCTTAGTAGCATATGGATCAATTCTCAAGACCAAGTCCATTTCATCATAGTCAAATTCATCATGAGAGATTCAACTCACTGCTTGTGGTTCGTTCCATTCAGTGTCAAGATAGCAGAGACTCTCAGATTGTTTAAAGCTGAACGAGAACCAAGAGCAATAACTATGATATGCATGTTAAAACAAAATTGTTAGACCCCGAACTTTTCGATTAAATGAGAAATTGTTGGCATTTATTCATGTGTAGAGAAAAGGAGAATTCTTGAATTTG
>JAOTAX010000004.1:28214585-28225660 GCA_025629825.1 Erythroxylum guanchezii
TGATAATTGTCCAATTAAATGTTTATTGCATGGAAAGCTTGTTAGTCACCAAAGTGGCCTAGCTTGAAAATATTAATTATTTAATTGTGAGTGTTTCAATGGTTCATTATGATATGACGCTAAAATGACTATTCTCGCTATGGGTATGTGTATCTTTTAGTTCATCGTTATGAAGCGCTTGATGTGTTCAAACGTTTTGTGAATGAAGTTGAGACACAGTTGAAAATAAGAGTTAAAACTCTTCGGACCGATCGTGGTCGATAATATCTATCTGATATGTTCAAAGAATTTTGTGAGAAAAAGGGTATAATAAAACAACTAATGATTCCTCGAACTCCACGACAAAACGGTGATGCGGAGCATAGGAATCGAACATTGCTTAACATGGTCAGGTCAATGATGGCACACGTTTGTCTTCCAATTAGTTTTTGGGGAGATGCGTTGCTCACGGCAACTTATATTCTTAACCGTATGCCAAGTAAAAGTGTACCCATCACTCCATATGAGTTATGGAATGAAAGACAACCCTCTTTAGATCATTTGCGCCTATGGGACTCGACTGGTTATGTACACAACCTAACTCATAAACATGGGAAACTTGGTCCAAAAGCTATTAAAATGGTGTTTATAAGATACTCCGAACATTCTAAAGGGTATGTTATGTTTGGTGAGCACCCGAATGGTGGCATGATGGAAGTTGCTTCCTGCAATGTGGAGTTTCTTGAGGATGAGTTCCCAAGCATAGGTGAAATAAAAAAGGACCTAGATTTGTATGAGTTACAACAGGATACTCTCGGTGAGGGGGAGAATTTCGTTACTTGCCAAGTCACCGAGACTTTTCTTGCCTAAGAGAACCAACTTGAGAATGAGTTTCGTCTCCAATCTCTAAACCAAGAACCTGTGGATAGTCTACATATTCAAAATCTCTCATCTCTCATCTCAAGGGGATAGTGGGAGTGGTTTTCAATATAATCAGGACCCCCCATCTCTAAGAGCTAGGGGAGAGATTCTGAATCAGGGCAAACAAATATAGGTCCTAGACTCCGAAGAAGTGAGCATGGAAGAATTCCTCGACGATATTTTCAAATCGAAGAGGAAATATTTCTTTGTACTCCTTTGGAAATAGAAGAACTAACCCCTTTTCAAGAGGCTGTTGATTCGCCTATCCACATAAAGTGGATAGATGCCATGAGGGATGAAATAGACTCAATGACACGAAATTAGGTTTGGGAACTAGTTGATCTTCCTCTCCAACGAAAGCCAATTGGAAACAAGTGGGTTTTCAAGATAAAACGTAAGGCAGATGGACCAATTGACAAGTTTAAGGCCCGTTTGGTAGCGAAAGGCTATACCCAAATAGAGGGTATAGACTATGAAGAGACATTTTCTCCTGTGGTGAGATTTGCCTCTATTCGCTTACTTCTGGCTCTGGTTGCCCATTTGGAAATGGAGTTGTTTCAAATGGATGTAAAGACTGCTTTCCTCAATGGTAACCATGAGGAAGAGATTTATATGAATCAACCTATGGTTTCGCATCAATAGGTCAAGAAGATAAAGTGTGTCGTCTTAAAAGATCCATATATGGTCTCAAAAGTCTTCCAGATCGTGGTATTTCAGATTCCATAAAGCCATTACTTCTTTTGGCTTAGTCATGGTTTCATAAGACCATTGTGTGTATGTAAAGATAACAACAAGTGGAATTTTGTTTATCACTTTGTATGTTAATGACATATTACTAGCTGGAAATAATATGGAGATGCTCAAGACCACAAAAGAGTGGTTGTCCTCTGTCTTTGATATGAAGGAAATGGGTAAAGCTAGATATGTCCTAGGTGTGGAAATAATAAGAAATCATCCCAAGAAGCTTATTGGATTAAGTCAAGAAGCGTATATTAATAAAATCTTGGAACGTTTTCGAATGCATTATTCCAAACCCGTTGACACTCCAGTTGAAAAGGGTCTTACCTTAAGTCTTGATCAATGCCCTAAAACAAAAAATGAAAAAGAAAAAATGAGTAATGTTCCCTATGCTAGTGTAGTAGGAAGCTTTATGTATGCTATATTGTGTACACGGCCTGAAATTTGCTTTGCGTTTAGTTTGGTAAGTCGTTACCAAAGCAACCCAGGACCTGCTCATTGGCAAGCAGTCAAAAGGATTTTTCGACACCTTCGTGGTACTTCAGACCTGGTCCGCTATCAAGGCAGGGATTTAAGGTTAAAGGAATATTTGGATGCCGATTGGGGTGGCGACTCAGGTGAGTCTAGGTCAACCTCAGGATATGTTTTTACCTTAGGAGGGGGAGCTATGTCTTGGTGCAGCAAGAAGCAAGACTGTATATCATTATCAACAATGGAAGCAGAATACGTTGCTTGTTGTCTTGCCGCTCAGGAGGCAATATGGTTGAGAAGTTTTCTCTAGGATCTTAAACTTACTCCTAGAGTTAATGATCCTGTTGAAATGTTATATGACAACACTGCTGCCATACAGTTTTCTAAATATCCGAAGTTTCATAGAAAATCTAAGCATATCAAAACGTGTTATCATTTTGTAAGAGACACCATAAAAAATAAAGAGGTTGCCATAAAGTATATACCTACTAACAAGATGGGAGCTGATCCCTTAACTAAACCTATTCCCCAAGATTCGTTTAAGGCTCATGTGATAAGTTTAGGTTTACGTAGGGTTTAGTTTTTCCATTACATTATATCTTGTTGTATAATGGACATGTTTTCAATTGTAACAAGCTTTTGTTTAATAAAAGTTTATTTCTCAAATGTTCATTGGTATGCAATTACATGATAAGGCTCATTGTAATGTCACTACACACCAGGTTTTTGATTGACCTTGTCATACAGATAATCACCCTAACTCTTGAGTAGCGGGTAGGATAAGACTTCACAATATTAATATTGAGTGTATGCATGATAAGTTTTATATTTGAATAGTCACCTTAGTAAGTCTAAGATGAGACTTTGATGAGTCGGATGTGAAAGATTCATATTTCACATTGAAGCTTTAAAGCCAAATCTCGAGTGTCAAGATTAACATTAGGTATGTTAATCTAGTGGCTCGGATTAGTTTTTAAGTAAAGCTAGATTCATGGTTTGTATAGCATAACAGAGTAACATGCCCAACTTAGTGGGAGCTATGCTATGACACATATTTCATACTGTGTGTGCTATATAACGACCTTCTTGTGGAGTGACAGTTAAATCCCTTTCTTTGTCACTGTATGATCCCATAGACTTTAATGTCTAATCGAATGAAACCCCTCGACTTAGAACTATGATATGAAGTCAATGCTTGGTGTTGCTACTTTAGTGTGTGTTTCCAAGGGCTAAGATGTATACAGTCCAGCGAAGCACATTAAAAAAACAGTTAAGCTAAGATTGATTATTATGAGTGTCTAAGGAAGAATCTTTTCCTTCATCACCATATCAACCCGGGCGATTATGCTTGGTGTATAATCATATGATATATCTATGAGCATAAAGAGACAGTGTATGCGTTTGGTGATATTTTGGATGATTTGGGATATCATGATTATGTGAAAGTGTTATGTTAATTAGATGACTAAATATAACACTATAGGTTCTTTAATGGTCGCACGTCTCATTCTTAGTATGACTCGTGAAATTTTATAGAGAAGATGTAACTCGTGGCTTATGTGGCTAAGTGAGAGTTGTTGGCAGTTATATACGAACAACCACATATATATCATATATATAGAACTTTCGTTAGTTTTCTTCTCTAATATAAAAGGAGGAAGTTGGCTGGTTTTATTTGGTTGTTCTCAAGACAATGAATACATTAGAATCCAAAAAAGTTTGGCTCTCTTTTTTACTCTCTGCAATTTTGCTAATTTCGGAGAAAAACTTCCTTTATCCTTCCTCACGTGAATCACACCATCAAGAGTTAGTGTTTGGATCGTGGATTAACAGTGACTCTAGTAGCCAACCGTAAAACGTGAATTATCAAACAGAGAATCGATCAACCGCTTCCGCATTAGGGTTAGTCATTTGTAAATCGATATTCATAAAAAATAAAAACTAAATTTTGAATACATTAAAAATTTTCAAAATGCAAAGAGTTTGTTTAATTAACCCTTAATTAAAATATGGCAGATAATGTGTCACGTAATATCTAATAAATAAAGCACTGTAATTTATTTATTTTTTGTTGAATTTTTTAAATAGAAATCGGTGACAGAAATGGCATATAAAATAAGAATTGAACTTTAGAAACGTATAAAATATTTTTAAAAATCAAAGACTAAAAGAAAAAGTACAAAGAGTGTTTAATTAATCCTTAATTGAATTATCTTCCTATATATGAATCATGATGACTAAAAAGAAGGGATTCAAAAATGTTTTCACGACTTTTCTTCGGGCAATAATAAGTAAGCTATCTTGTAGTCCATGCGTATTCGGTAGCTACTAAAGATTTGGGGCATGGTCCAAATAATGCAAATTTTGTCAGCATAAATGGGACAAGTGCACTCACTTCGGAATGGAGCCACAGAGGCGGGAGAATCGAAGAAATTAAATTAAACAAACACAACCAAGTTCAATTTATTCTCACTAAAATTAAAATGAGACAAAGGACTCATATGGTTGCAGAAGTTTATTCAATCTCATATTAATATGATAACAAGGTGATGCATACCGACGACTTGGAGCATTTACATGTGACATTCCCCAATCAAATCATTATGTCTGTAACATAGTTTATTTTAATCGTGCCTTTAATTAATGAATGTCAGTTTACCTTTATTTTAAAAATAAAGTCAGTTTAATCTTGACTATAAACAGTACGCACATGATGTGCCATAGCCACTTAATAAGGTAGATGAGGTAATCCAAGCCGCCACTTGCATGGAAAAAGTCATCAAGCACTCAGTTCATAGAGGACAATGAAAATAGGAATGAGAATGAATATAGTGAGTAAATGGTAATGGATATGATCATTATAATTATGATGGTTGGTTAAGATGAAGGAATGATTACCATTACCATTGATGGTGGTTGGTTTATTAAAAATGTTAAGAAATAAAATTTTGTTTTATAGCAAAATTTAAATATATTTTAAATGTTTTTTTTAATTTATGCACCTTAATTATAATGACAAAATATTTAAAATCAAGTATATTGTGAATTTTCCTTTCCAATAGCTCTTGAAGAAAAAAATACTATAGTATTTTCTTGCATCAACATATCGTTAATTACATAATATCCTCAAAATACAGATTAATCATCCAAAATATTGTGCAATTTATCGACACAACTATAATATCCACCATTTTATTGCTATAGTAAAATCAAGTAAAATAGTTTAATATAATTTACATTCCTCTGATAATGCAAATGATGATATTCTAAGTAATTAATGAATAATATTTTAATTAATTATATTGTAATTAACTAATTAATTAATTATATTTTAATTAATTAATTAGATTTTAATTAATCATGTAATTAATTATATTTTAATTAACTAATTAGGTTTTAATTAGACTTTAATTAATTAATTATTTTAATTAATTAATTGGATTTTATGTTGATTAATTATTTTAATTAATTAATTAGATTTTATCTTAATTAATTTAATTTATTGTAATTAATTAAAATATATTTAATTAAAATTAATTAATTAAAATATCTTAATTAATTTAATTTATTGCAATTAACTAATTAATTAATTATATTTTAATTAATTAATTAATTACATTTTAATTAATTAATTAATTACATTTAAATTAATTATATTTTAATTAATTAACTACATTTTAATTAATTATATTTTAATTAATTAGATCACGTAATTAATTAGATTTTATGTTGATTAATTATTTTAAGTAATTAATTAATTAGATTTTGTAACTTTTAATTAATTAATTAAATATATTTTATATTTTAATTAAATATATTTTAATTAATTACATTTTAATTATATTTAATTAAAAGTATTTAGTTAAAAATTAAAAAATTAGTGTTGGTAGGAATCAAACCCATTCTTTCTATACATGGAGGATATGGACCATTACCTAAAACTTGAGTATAAAAAAACTATTCAATCAATCATAATAACCAACCCACCGTTACCATTCATTTCATTCCCATTAATTTGCTCCTATTCTCCTTAACTAAGCACCCCCTCAATGTGGTGAAGAGACGTCTGAGTTGAATTGTGTTCGGTGCAACTTCATATGAAACACCATTAATCACTTGTTAGTTCTAAAAGTGATCAAATCTGGAAGCCTAATCATAGTTTAGGAGCGCCATCATTGCTAATGAGTATTGTTATTTTTCTTTTTTCTTTTTGTTTTTTACTGGGGTCTTAATTATGAAAAGACACCTTTAAGCTATCCATACTTAGACTAATCTCCACTCGAATCAGGTAGATCCCTTGCGGAAGGCAAAGCTCTAGTTCCAAGTTTTAAACGGCTGCATATATGAGGACGATTCGAACCCACAACCTCACTTAAATTAGGAGAGCGCTTTCCTAACTTACCTACACCTTGGGATTAATGAGTATTGTTATTGCTAAGAAACTAGCGAGATCAATGAATTATTGTTTTCTATTTCCGATTTACTAGAAAAATTGCATGCTGTTGTATTCTAACGTTAACAACGTGTATGTGCCAACACATTAGTAGAAAATCTGCATGTTGTTTAATTTGTGATGAACAATATATATTTTGAGACAATTGCTAAGATTACGAAAGTCAAACGTGATAGGATAAGGATAAACGACACTCTTTAAAATCCTCTCGTCTCTTATTTAAAAGATAAGAAGTATAATTTTATGTCCTTTACATCTTTGCGAGTAGTAAGTTATTGGTCAAAGTTTCAGCTAGTTACTAAATTTTTCTACGTATTAGTTTTTTAATTATTGTTTCTGTTATTCTGTATCATTTTTACTTGTCATATTTGTATCTGAATTTACCAAAAAATAACCTTTCTATTATATAAGAGTAAGATTACTTACGATCAAATTTTTCTAAACTCTGTTTTATTACAAAATTTCGATTTGAATGTAAGGATGACTAAGTGAATTTGTTCAGTAACGTGAATATTGAATCCTCGTTGAGATTGGGCCAGAGTGATGGTGACAATTCGTAAAGTTGATTACTACTAAACCACGAGTCATACATCAAAACTGTTAAATAAGCGTATTTTCTTAGTGGAAGTACTGTGGATCTATAAACCCCAAATTAAGATTGGCCATTGGCGTCATAGTCCAATCAAATTTGGCGATCAGTCACGGCTTGAAAAGAAAATGATGGCTAAAAACTTCCATAGCAACATAGGATTTTAAAACGCCAGGAACTGACACGTTTATTGGTTGAACATGTGAATTCATGATCATCGTTTGGTTGCAAGCCCCTTGCACTTCTTAGGTACAGCTAGTAATGGCTCAGACTTGCGACTTGTGACACCTATCTTCTCATTCATATCCATGGTGGTTCTATCAAAGCCAGCCTCAAGTTCCCAGTCAAACTCGTGAAGCAATGATCCGAGAACAAGGTGAAGTGCTCTAGTGGCGAGAGGCACACCTGCACACATCCTTCGACCAGCTCCAAAAGGCATGAGCTCGTAGTGCTGACCCTTGAAATCAACATCTGAGCCAATAAACCTTTCAGGCTTGAAGATGAAAGGCTCTTCCCAAGCATCTGGGTCTCGTCCAATGGCCCAAGCATTGACCAGAACTTGTGTGTTCTTGGGGATGAAATATCCCATGAAGTCGGTGTCTTGCATTGCTCTTCTTGGTATTAGGAAAGGGATTGGAGGGTGTAATCTAAGCGTTTCCTTTATGACAGCTTGCAAATATGGAAGATTCTCTATGTCACTCTCTTGAACCCTTTTGTTTGGTCCAACCACTTGAGCAAGTTCAGCTTTGGCCGTGATTAGAGATTCGGGGTTTAGTAACAGCTCTGTCAGTGCCCACTCAACGGTGCTGCTTGTTGTTTCTGATCCTGCTATGAATATTTCCTGGACCACATTCACATTTATTATACAGATTACCAGTCATGTGGTATTCAACGAGAACTATAGTATCTAGTAATCATTCAAGAGAATTATGTATTCCTCATTCAATACCCTACTGAAATTAAACTTCTCCAACTTCACACAAGTTTGCAGTAAAATACCAAGAGTTCTTACCACTATAAAAACGTTGACATCTCTCTCAGATAGTTTTTCTGGTTCGTCCCTGCCATTGCCTTGAAAATCAAGCAACACATCCAAGAAATCTTTCCTCCGAACTAATTCCTTCCTCGAAGCTCTCTCTTCCATTCTCTCTTTCACGTACTTGTTGGCAATATCAAGTGCTTTCCCAAGATCTCTCTCCATGTTTCTCTTCAATCTTTGTGGGTCTAGCGACTTGAAAATTGGAAAAAAGTCAGCCATATTTGCACGTCCCGTCCACTCCATCAATCTCAAAATGGCCGTGAAAAGCTCTGACCCTTCCTTAGACTCTGGATCAATCACATCCCTCGACAACATCAGTTTTCCAAGCAAATTAAACGCCGTGAAGAACACAAACTTCCCGACATGAATTGCCACGGGTTTCCCAAACTTATCTCTCGACTCCTTCTCAATCCACTCCAACATCTGATCCACACATTTCCCACGTACAGGGACTGTCTCGTTGATCCGCTTGTTCACTAACATGTCAACCGTAACCAGTCGCCTAAGAACTCGCCAGTACGAGCCATATGGTGCTAGGGCGAGAGAACCCTGATAGTAGTCATGGGCACGCATGGCTTCCGTCACCGTGCGGTCTGCGAAGGAGCGGTCATGGTTCTTAAAGAACTCGCCGGCAGTTTTTGCCGAAAGGATCACCAAACTGTTCATGGCACCAAGACTTAGCCAAACAACCGGGCCATACTTTTGTCTCATGTTGGCTAGGGCACGATGAGGCATAGAGCCAAGGTCGAACAAGTTGCCGAATATTGGCCATCCCGGTGGTCCCGGAGGGAGGCGGCTCCGGCTAGAGGATTTATGGCGGCGATGGAGGAGTAGGATGAAGGTGGATAATGTTAAAAGGAGAAGAGTAATAAAAATGTTTGAAGACCAATCCATGGAATCCTTAGCTAAGTAGAAAATGAAGTCTTCATCTTGTCTCTTTGAATGGCTTCACATAATTTATGCTTACAAAGATTAAGGTACGTACGTGTATATGTTTAAAAATAAGCTGCATAAAAGTCAAAAAGTAATTGGGAAGTGAACAGAGGAATCATCATGAGAATCTAGTTAATTAACCGAATAATCAATACCTAATTTAATTTAAGAAATAAATAAAAAATGTGACCGGCTGAAGGCAGCCAGTTACTTTATTCTTATTTAATGCGATGTCTATCTAGTTACGGGTATGCATCTTTCTTTCTATCTTGACTATAGAAATGGCATTACAAGTATTTATCACACCAACCATCTAATTTAATTTGCCTTTCAACATTGACGTGACACATATTAGTCGGTCAAATGCATAGACTTATCGGTGATTCCTTTGAGCAATTCGTCAGCTTTTTGCTCCTTGACTAATTATCTGGTGCTCATAGTTTCACTCACCCTTGAGTTTCTTTTTTGGTGGACAGGCTCATATTTCAGTCCTGATGATTTGATTTCACTCCATCATACTGTCGCTTTTTTGGAAGCTAAAATCCAGAGAACTGCATCGCTGTTAATTAAACCCGTAAAAGAAGCTGTAAAACGCTATATATATATATATAGTTACGTAAAACATATCAAATACACAACTATGGAAATATGGTTCCACTATATATTATAAACTAAAGCTTTAAGTGGTATTGGTGTATCGTACTTCTAATGGTAAACTATGTTTTCAAGTCTACACCTGAAGCAACCTGGCATCTAGTATTGTTAGTTCTGATGCTTGACTTTTCTCAACTTTTGTGCCATTTACTTGGAGAAGATCTCGACCTTAAGAGTTAGCAGGGATCACATTCTGTTCCCTCTATCCTCAGCTATCCTGTGCCAAAATTATCTCAACCATTCATTACAATAAATTGAACGGGTAAAATTGAGGGCAAAGCGTGGAGGAACAGACGATATCCCTTGGGAGTCAGCAAAGTCACGTTACGCATTATCCTGTTGTCTTACAGTATCTTGTGTTGTCAATTGTCAATCCTGCAAATGGAAAAAAATAGCCGCCCCTCCGCTCCAAGACATATATATGGCGTACAATTGTTGAGTCACGCGTCGTGCTGTTGTCAGGGATTATTCCCAAGTTCCATACGTTTTCCCCGGTCCTGTCAAGGGCTATTAATTATCAGAAGCTTTGCCAACTAACATTTTTGTCTCTCCTCATTTGTCTACAAAGTAAGCTTCCCACCAATAATTTAAAGTAGATCGATAGTTTTTACTAACGTGGAATACTTATGGCAGTAACGAATTGAAGTAAATTGCCTTTCATTCATGGAGGAGCCCTGCATGCAGACCCTAATTCATGAATCCAAATAAGTAGTCACAAGCTGGATGTTGTCAAATTAATTATAAAATGTAGTACTTAACATATTAGCACGCTTAACATTTTTTTTGAAATGTTAGTATGCTCAACATTGTTTACGTTATGTTTCCATATCCAGATTTAAGTAGTGGGAGGATTATCTAATTATAATCATTTTGTAAGGTCCGTTTAATAAACAAATTAAAAATGTGATGTATTATTTGCCATACAAAATCGGCTTTTGTATGTTTCCAAAACTGATTCTCGGCATCTTCCTACTCGAAGTTGAGTATATTCTGTCGTCACCTTTTGTCTATAATGCAAATGAAATCCAAAGCTTGGAATCTATATAAAGGGATTGCCGTTGTTTGATTTAAAAGGGTTGAGATGCCAAAATTCGACGGGTATTCATTTTGGGATCTTATGAACTTGTAATTATGTGGTAAAATCTTTGCATAATTTAGTCGGTAGATTAGGGGGTGTATCGAATAGGACGTACGTGTCATACGGTTGAATTGAAGATACCTAATGTTTTCTTTGTTAGACATAAGAATAAACTATATACATTTCTATTACAATAAAACGGAAATGTGGAATTTTAATT
>JAOTAX010000004.1:28261096-28277804 GCA_025629825.1 Erythroxylum guanchezii
GTAAGTAGAAAATTTATAACAATAATTAATAAAAATAGTAATTAATAATAATAATTAATAATAATAATAATAGTAATAGTAATAATAATAATAATAAAATTATTAATAATAATAATAACAACAATAAAATAATAATAATAATAATAATAATAATAATAATAATAATAATAACTTAATAATAATAATAACAATAATAATAATAACAATAATAATAATAATAAAACTAAACATTTTTTTTTTCAATTTTTTATTAGAAATCTCAACTAAGCAAGTTTTTGTTTTCAGTTTTTATATTTCAAATTTCAACCAAATAAGCTTTCGTTTTAAAAAAACAAAAACTAAAAACAGGAAATAAAAATCAAAAATAACAAAAGAAAAACAAAAATGGAACCAAATAACCTAATTAACAAGTGTACTAATACAAAGAAAAAAGTGGTTAACGGTTAGCAATTAGACTATAATCACGAAGTCAATAATATCCTAGCTGTAGCAATTATTGATATGTGTGTAGATTGCAATTGTGTGCTTATTATTTAATCATAACAACAATTTTCTTTGACACCTCGTCTTGTGCGTTTAATCCAAACAAGGGATAATGTATAAAATAATGTCTTAACATTATTGGAATTTCTTTTACTCATTTTAAGAAAATACAATAATAACAATGTCAGCTAAAAACCTTCTGAGACGCGAGATTTGAAAAAATTCAATAATATACAACCTTATTTTTAATTAATAGAGCAATTCTTATTTTAAGAAAATGATTTATCTAAATCATTAATAGACTTAATTTTATGCTTTGAAATAACAAACAACAATCTAAACTAGAACCCACTATAATGGTCAAGCATTCCGTCCAGGCACTTAACGATGGCCTTTGCCATAAATCAGCACAAAGTACTTCCCTTCACGAACTAAAGGCCTAGCTTTTTGATGAACTGTTACATATTTACTAATATCGCCATTTATTATGATGATGATGGGATACTTTCATAATGAATGTATCCTCAAGTTGGGTTTTGCTCAGGGATAATTCTAAGTCGGTGAGTAGAAAGTATCTTAACTCGTTGCTATTTTACCAAAATTAAAGACTCAACCACTAACTTCATAGATGAACAAATTAAAAATAAATCTTTCTTTGTCTCTCTCTTCTATTTATTTAATTTACTTGAATATTATAAAACATTAACATTAAATTTTTAATTTTAATAAAATTTGAAAGACCAAAATATACCTTTTAGTGAAAAGTGAAATCTTCACATTCCTATTGATATTAATGAATTGTAACTTGATGATCCCTCTTCCAATAATCATCTTCTTAGTTTTTACTACAACGGTTTGCGGGCCATTACAAATATGAAGTGTATATTTTATATCAATATGTTTGTATAATTATTATAAATATTAAAATAGAATTCCTTCACTTTTGAATTTATTTGATAAGTGTTTTAGGAAACATTGGCTTAAATTTGCCATTTACACACTTCACTTAATATGTTCAATTTCTCTTTTCATGTGAAATGAAACTTATCAAAATAATTTAAATTACAAAAGGTTATTTCGATTTTTAACATATTGTTAAAATTTTAAATTTCCAATTCCCCTCTCATCTCATCTAAAGTTTAAATAAATAATTTTTTAAATATCTTTAGCTAGGAATGAACACCAATCTAACTATAATGCTAACAATGAATAGACTCACTATAAGAATGTCAATAAAATCTTAAGGGAAAATGGTGATTATGCTTATTTGAAATCAGTTAAAAATAATTTATATAACATAAAAGATTTATTTGAATAATATGAAATATTATGTGTAAACTTAAATATTGACAAAAAGATACATAAGAATGAAAATTTACCCTATTAATTTAAACTCTAGTATAAGGAGAAAACTTTACATTCTTTATTGATAGTAATGAATTGTAAGCTTGTTAAAATAGTTTGATGATCCTTCTTTTCGCATCACCGTCTTGGCTTATACTAATACTATTTGCAGGTTACTCCAAGTATGTAATTGACGAGGTCCTTTCATAATTGGTGGGCATCATAAATTTTAATGAGTATTATCTCACTCTAATTTCATAATTTTCTATAATTAATTAAAGTTGTTTCGAGATGAATTGTTGATAAATACCATTTCTTCCTAATTCCATAATTTTTTACAATTAATTAAAGTAGTTGGGAGATGAATTTGGGCAATTACACTACCTTTTAACATGTTCATTTTGTAGTCAATAAATAGAGGATCTCTAGAAGAGACTTGGATACACAACATAATTGATATATCCTCTTTAAGAGAGGGAGAGAGCGAGAGAGAGAGAGAGAGACAGGGTATCATTTTAAAGTCAAGGAACTTGAGATAATGTATAATTTCTCAAACTATAGTGATCCATCACAAATTGGTAAGGAAAATTTGAGTGTTGTAATCGATCAAGTAGAGTGAGAAGTTGTATGTGTTATTCTCTAATCTAATTAAAGAAGACTTTGTTATAAGACTACTACATTAGTGGAAGTATTTCTCGAACCTATGATCCTATAGTTTTTTTCATTTATATTGGAAGTTTTCCATGTATAAATTTCGGTATCCTCATTTATTAATTTTTTTATATTTTATCTTACCCATTTTAAAACATACAAGGAGGGGAAAAAAAACTTCTACATTATCAACTTATCTTTTCTTAATAGTTGCATCAAAGCTAATTTTGTTAGGCCATAATACTTCTTTTGTGATTTAAGATGGAGGGTCACGTCACTCGTTATAGTGATATGCTCAAACTTGATGTAAAGAATTACTCCTACTTGAAGTCGATGATGAACGGTCACCTGTATTGCAAATAGTTACACGAGCTAATTACATATGGCTAGAAGTTGAAAGGAAAGATTGACAAAGAATGAGAGCTCTTAAATAGAAGGGCGGTGGCTATGATCCAAAAATTTATTGATCGCATCTTGTTTGAACACATGTTAACTCACACCTATGTATTTAAATTATAGACAAAACTAGAATCTATAATTTAAAAGAAGACTCTTTAGAACAATGTCCACCTGGTAAGACGGTTGGTCAAGTTGGATTATAAGGATGACCAAAGTATGATTGAATATCTAAATAAATTTAAAGGCCTTGTAAATTAGCTTATAAAGATTGAGACGAGGATTGATAAAGAATTGTAAGCCTTGTTACTTCTTAGCTCCCTACTTGAGAGTTAGGATACTCTCGTTGTCACACTTAGGAACTCAACCTTGAAAGGAAAGCTTACCATGGCCACAATGGCTGATAACATATTGAACAAGAAAATTATGAGAAAGGAATGTGATATATCCACACTATTCGAGGCTAACATTTTTTATAAAAGAGGAAGAAGTGAGATTAGAAGGAGTAAAAGAGGAGTTTAACATAAATCTAGAAGCCAATCCAAATCATACTCAAAATTCATCTGCTAGTATTATGGCAAGTTAGATCATAAGAAGTTCAAATGTCAACATCTCAAAAGAGACCATAAGAAATAGATCGTCAAGCCAGACTAGATTAAGCTGAAAAGGAATGAAGATAAGAGCATAACTGTTATTACAGAAAAAAAATCTTCCTCATTAGAGAAGATGATTATCTTAATATTGTATATGATGATAATTTATAAACTGTTGATTCATGCACATCCTTCCATGTCACCTCATATAGAGATTTCTTTTTCACAAACCAAGTTAGTGACTTTGGCACTATTAAAGTAGGAAATTAATTGACCAATAATTTTGGGTTAGGCAACATTACTTTGATGACCAATATGGGATGTGAGCTTGTATTAAAGGATTTTAGGCATGTCCCAGATATGTGCTTTAATCTTATATTAGTTGGGAAGTTCGATGATGCTGACTATGTAAATCATTTTGGTGTAGGAAGATGGAAACTTTCAATAAACAACATTATCATTGCGAAGAAAAGAAAAGAGGGATCATTGTATTTTAAATAAGCCAATTTGTGCAAAGAAGAAGCTAATGTTGCCTACAAGAACTTGTGTTTGGAGTTGTGACATAAAAGATTAGGGTATATGAGCCAGAAAGGATTATAATATCTTATCATCATGAACTTCTTCCTGATGTGAATGGTAAAACACTTGAGCCCTATACTCATTGTTTGGCTAGCAAATAATATAGAGTTTCATTTGTAGAATTAATTAGCCTCATAAGAGAAATCATGTTCTTGATACGTAAAAAATGTGTTATATGTTGTTGCTTTCATTGATGGCTATTCAAGAAAGATTTGGGTCTCTTTGTTAAAAAACAAAGTTTAGGTACTTAAGAAATTCAAGGAGTTTTATATGAAGGTGGAACGATAGATTGACAGAAAGTTAAAATGTGTTTGAGCGATAACGATGGAGAATACCGTGGTCTTTCTGAAGCATATTGTAAGATTTATGGTATCAAGCTCGAGAAAGCACCACAATTGAACAGTGAATCCAAGAGAATGAATTTTACCATTAAAGAAAAAGGTCTTATTCACGCTCTCTCATGAAAACTCCCTAAGTCATATTGGGGAGAAGCAATGAAGAGAACTTTCAATATCATCAACTATGCTCCTTCTAGTCCTTTGGATGGAGATATTCAAGAGGAAGTATAGATGGGAAATAAGGATTCATATGACCACTTCAAAGTATTTGGTTGTTAAACATTAGACCACATTCCTAAAAATGAATGGTTTAAACTCAACTTTAAAATAAAATAATGTTTCTACCTCATCTCACCATGAGATGAATTTAGGTATCAATTGTGCGTCCATGTTCCTTGAGGATCAAACGATCAAAGATTTTAAACAGCTAAAGAAATCTAAGCCCAGGGTCATCAATAATGATCATCTCCTGCAATATGTGATGATCTAGAAAGATAAGCTGGGGAGATAAATAATGGTAAAGCTGGTGATATGTTTGATTACAATAAGTTTTCAACTAAGGAGTCATCAATGGACGAGTGAATAGGAACAAGTAACGGAGAGCCTGTCAAACCTGTTGACTTAAAAGTTGTGGAATAACTCCAGTTACAAAGATCAACTCAAGATAGCTGACTTTCTACTATGTATCATCCAAATGAGGATGCACATACCATAAAGGGAGAACCTCAAAGTTACGAAGAGATAAATGACAAATTTTAACAAAGAAGAATGGTTAAAAATTACGTAAGAGGAGATACAATTATCGTATGAGAACTATACTTATGATTTAGTAGAGGTACTCAAAAGAAGGCAAGCCTTAAAAAAAATGGTTTGTAAGTTCAAAACTAATGAGAACAATCCAAAACCAAGGTACAAAGGTAGGATCGTTGTCAAGATGTCATCTACTTGAATAGCTCTAGGTTTAGTTGTCAACCTAGATTTAGAGATTAAAAAGCTTGATGTTAAGATGACATTTTTATATAGAGACCTAGAAGAAGTGATATAAATGGACAAGTAACCTGAGAGTTTTACAAATTTAGGTAAAAAGTACTTTGTTTATCAACTAAAAAAGAGTCTCTATGGCATAAAACAAGCACTCAGGCAATGGTACAAGAAGTATGAGTCTTTCATGACTTTACAACACTTCAAGAAGATCATACTAACCATTGTGTCTTAATGAAAACGCATGCTGGTGGTCATCTTGTCATACTTCTACTTTATGTCGATGATATACTAATTTTTAGACACACTAAGAAGAAAATTGTTATCTTTAAGAATGAGTTGAGAAAATCCTTCTCCATGAAGGACTTGGGACCAACAAAGCAGATCCTTGAGATACAGATCACTTAAGATTGGTCCAAAAAGTTATTGTAGATGTCTCAGGAGTAATACATTGAGAAAGTCCTTAAGAAATTCAATATAGACAAGGCTAAGCTAGTTAGTGTTCTATTCATTGAATATTTTAAATTGAGTAAGAAGCAAAATCCAACTAGTAAGAAAGAAAAAGAAGAGATGAAAAAAGTCTCGTATTCATCTGTTGTTGGCAGTCTCATATATGCTAAGGTATGTCGTAGGCTCGATATTGCTCACGTAGTTGACATTGTGAGTCAGTTTTTATCCAACCCTAGGAAATAACAGTAGGATGTTGTAAAATCGATACTTTGATACATTTAGGGAACATCTAAAAGGTGCTTATGCTTTGGTCATGGAAAGCATGTGTTAAAAGGTTATATAGACACTGATATAACTGATGATATCGATTTAGAAAGTCAACTTCATGATATTTGACAACTTTTACAGGGAGAGTTGTGTCTTGGCAATTCAAGCTCTAAACACATGTAACACTTTCTACCACAGAGACCAAATACATCGTAACTACAAAAGCATGTAAGGAGATGTTATAGATAAAAAATGAATTGGGTCATGGACAAAAGAAATATGTGGTGCAATATGACAATCAAACTACCATATATTTGACTAAGAATTTAACTTTTCATCTGCTCGAAGCATATTGATGTTTGTTATCATTAAATATAGGATGTAGTAGAAGAGAAGCTTCTGCAACTCAAAAAGATTCACACTGATGATAATTTATCGAATATGATGACTAAGGTGACACTGACCAAGAAATTTGATGATTATTGCTAAGGAGTTGGTATGGTGTGCCCCCAATTAAGTTAGGAAGGAGGGATTTGTTGGGTCCCTTAGTAATTGTTGGTACACCAAAAATTTTAATAAGAACCATCTCTTTCTAATTCTAGATTTTTAATAATTAATTAGAGTAGTTGTGACATGAATTTTTAATAAGCATCACCTCTGTTTCTAGAATTTTCTGCAATTAATTAAAGTAGATGGGAGATGAATTTGGACAATTATGCCACCTTCTAACATATTCATTTGACCATTTATAAATAGAGGACCTCTACGAGGGACTTGGATACACAACACAATTGAGATATCCTCAGAGAGAGAGAGAGAGAGAGAGAGTCACTTTAAAGTAACGGAGCTTGAGAAAATTCCCAATTTCTCAAGCTAGAGTGATTCATAACAAATAGGTAAAGAAAATTTTAAGTTTTGTAATCCATCCAATATGGTGAGAAGTTATATGTTTTATCCTTTAATCAAATTAAAGAAGACTTGCTTGTAATCTTACTATCTTATGGTGTAAGTATTTCTCGGACATTTGTATCGGAGAGTTTTTTGCATAAAATTTAGATATCCTCTTTACCTAATTTTAACATTTTATTTTGCTCAATTTAAAACACAAAGAAAGAAAGCAGAACTTCTACATTATCACCTTGTCTTTTCCCAATAAAAATAAGCTTTTTGCATCAATATATTTTTATAATTATTATAAAATGTATTTTTTTAGTAGTATAAGGATAATAAAGACTTCAAAAGTTATAATTTTTGAAGAGAAATGTATGGAAAAATATCATTCCTTTGTAAGTTTCCAATTTGTTTCCATTTTTGTTTTTGTTTTTAGTTTTTTTGTTCTTTTTCAAATTTAGTAAAAAATCTTAGTTTATTTGAGTTTTTGGTTTTGGTTTTTTTTTTTTCCGTTTTCAAAATTTATGAAAACCACAAAAGTGGTTTTTGCTTTCTTTTCTTTCTTATAATTTGGTTTAGTATCAACTAAATATATATTATTTAATTATTTGATATATTAATTATTAATAAAAATTATAAATAATTTTATTTAATTTAATTATTTAAAAATTAAATTAATTATTAATAAATGTAATTAAATTTAAAATATCTTCAAAATATGTAAATTTCAAATAAAATTTGATTAAATAGTCAAAATATATTTTAAATGAAATAAAATTTAAAAATTAATTAAAAATAAAATATTTATTTACAAAATAAAATAAATTTATTGATAATTTATTAATAAATATTATGTAAAAGATTACAATAAATTTAATTATTTATAGACTGGTTAAAATGTAAATCATTATGCCAACTCATGTCACTATTTAGTTTTGAAGTAACGATGGCTACAAGGAAGCGATTGGATCAATTTAACTCAATTATGAAACTAGAACAAGTTTTGTTTCACCCAAGATGGCTGTGGTGGAGCAACACTGACTCCTCCATCCTTATTCAAGGTTTCAAATTTAAGTATTAAGAATAGAGTCGTTTTAAAAACCTGTAAGGGAGAATTTTATTACCCAAAAAGGGTCCTATTTAACTCAAATTTGGACTAATCAATTGTTCATATGGTGCCAAAAAGTGGATGATTTAACCCAAAAAAAAAAAAAAAAAACAAGCTTTGATTCGTCATTATTTTATATCACAGATTTCTTTTGACCCACCCTCTCGATTCTCGACCTGATATGGCAACGATAGATCTTCCCAGCGATTCTGTTTACATCATCATCTAGGAGATACACAGAATTTGCATGGACCAATCGGGTTAGACAACTTCCCCTAGATCCCAAATACACAATAATTGAATTACATATTACTTTATTGCCGTGAATATCAAATAATATTAGAATTACATAATTGATGTTAACTACAATTGGTCCCGTTTCAAATTTTTTACATTCATGTGTACATATTATATATAAGTCCGTACTTTCTACAGCACATATATTAATTGAAGTTTGAGAATTTCTGATCGGACGACCTTGTTTGAAATAAAATTGGTAGATGAAATAAGAAAGATATTATTCTCCTTTTTAATTTATCTATTATTTTTAATGCAATAAATATTTCAAATTTAAAAATTAAAATATTTTTATGAGAGTAAAAATATACCCTATTTTACTATTTATAAGAATAGGCCCCGGGTGAGTATCCAGGCTGTCCTTGCCTAAGGTCAGACTTAGACAACAGCCTCTACGAGAGAAAGACAAAAAAAAAAAAGATTTTAAATACAAAAACAATATAAATCTAGTGAAAAAATAAAATCACAGTTAATAAATTTTATTCTTACTAGCCTTTGAATTTAAAATTTTCTCTTAGGTATATCGAAAATCAAAAGCTACCTTTAAATTTGTTGCTTCATTCCAAAATTTAATGCTATCAAAAAAGATAATTACGTTTTAATTTATAAATAATTTATAAATATGTAAAAGTCGACACATAATGATATTATTACATTGGGTATTAAATTAATGATTATGTAAAGGTATGTGGTGAAATACTAAAAGATAATGTATTTTAACAATTATCAAAACATGAGGGAACGGACAAATTAAGAAAAACTTTAAGAAATGATAATATCTTAATCCCCTTCAAGTAATTAACTTAAAAAAATTGATAAAGCGACAAAGAAGGAGTGTAACCATTTGACATGATAGGGAAGTGAGAACCACTTGCACTGTATGACATAAAAGATGCCATCTTGTTCATCAGTCTCTACATGACAACGAGGTCACGACTAACAATCAAAAATGGACAAGGGCTTAGAATTATAAGATTTGTACGGTGCTTATTGATATCATCTTTTAGGCGTTGGAATTGTGTCTGTGGTCCGGCTAATACAATTCCAAATACGTCAATTTATTTGCTATATAAATGACTTTATACTAAATTAGTAACACATCAACCACTCACGTAATTGAGTTTCTTCTTATCTTTTTATTTATTAATTGTTGAGACACAGACAGATATCGACTAAGTTTGAATTTGCGTGTATCAATTCAATTAAGTTGAAATTTGTTAAAGTACGTTGTGCCGAGAGCAAATCTTCTACCTAATGCTACTCTGTCTAACTCAAAAAACGTCGTCGTTATATTTAAAGACTTATTTTCTTTTGCTTCCAACCTGGCTTTTATTGTGGACTAATATAATAATAAAAGAATTAATCAAATTTTAAATTTAATTTAATATTTTCTATAATTTATAAATTAATTAAACAATTTTAATAAATTAATCAATTTTTATAATTTAAATTTTTATCTTTAAAATTTTACTTAAAAAAGTTAACAAAAATAATATAAAAAACAAAATCAAAATATTGTCACGGGAGCGTGACTTAAGTGTCATGCCCATGGCATAAATGAAATCATTTTTTTAAAATTTAATTTTTTATCTTAAAATTTTTATTTACAAAATAAATTTTAAATAAAAATTTTGAATTTTGAATTTTGATTAATTATTAAAATTGTTTAATTAACTTATAAATTATAAAAAATATTAAATTAAATTTAAAATTTTATTAATTCTTTTATTATTATATTAGCCCACACTGAAAGTTGTGTTGGAAGCAAAAGAAAATAAGTCTTTAAATATAACGACGACGTTTTTTGAATTAGGCAGGTTTGGACAGAGTAGCATTGGACTGAAGATTTGCTCTTGGTCATGTCCTTGTGGGATAATAATAGATGAGTGTATCTACACAAAATGAGATTGTGAGTTGATGCATAGAGAGAAAAGCAGAACTTGTCCATTAGTATGTTTGTCGGTATCAAAGCCCGACTTTTAAAAATAGGTTGGCTCCTTTTTTATTTAAAGTTTTTACATTGTTTTAAAAGTGAGGTGACCAATAAAATCTTGTGATTTACATGGATATGATTTCATAAACTGGAAGCTTTACACATTTACATTTTTGTTCAATACACAGTACGATGCATAGACGAGGCCGTGGATGTCCCGGAAGAGCCATTCCAATGAATCCTGCATGTGAGTCACCTCCAGCACGAGAGGATAACCACAAACCTGAAACTTTCATTTCATTGAATATAAATTTTTATGTGTTGGTGAATAGTGTTTTTGATGAATAGTAAATTTTTGTGAGACCCAACCTCAAAATAATGAAAAATATCTGAAATAAGTATTAGAGTTTAATGATACTGAAACGGATCAAAATAAGTCTTATAGGATGGATATCGGGACTAAAGTTTAGGATTAAAATGTCATTTTTAGAAAGTAATGAGTTTTAATGATTTTAAACTCATTTGAAAATTTTTAAAGCATCCAATCAATGAGTATTGACCATAATTAGAGTATTTCATGGTCAATTTAATGATAAGATGATTGTAGAATATTTTTGAAATTTAATATGGTTAGTTGATGAATTAAATTCAATAAAGGGCAATTTGGTTTTTTTACACGTCATTAAGAATAATTTGGTCATTTTACATGGTGTTAGTGGAAGAATGAGTCATTAGAAGAAAACCAATAGGAAGATGAAGTGTGGAATCCATTCAATGAGCATTAAAAAGAATAAAGCAAGACTTTTGTCTTCATTTGAACGTAAACGTGAGATACCAAACAAAAGGGAGAAAAGAAGAAAGAAGGGACATTCGACCAAGGAGGGAGAAGAAGACTGCAGCTACCATTTTTAATGGTTTTGGAGCATAAATTGGAGAGATCTTGATCAAGTGGAGGTACTCATCAAATACCAAGAGATTGGAAGATAAATTGGTAAGTTTTCCTAATCTAAATTTCTAGTTTTGGGGCCTTTTAGTGAGATACATTTATATAATATAAATGATGATTTTTGACTTGCCTTGAAGTAGATAATAAGTTTAGAAGCATTTAAGGGATGAATATGACAAGAGAAAGAATTATGTTTAGTGAATGTTTGTATTTGGTTCTCGAATCACTTGAACCAGACATCTTGTTTTGACTATAACTTGGCCTACAAACCTCCAAATTGGGTGATTCTAATTGGAGATGAAACCTAAGACATAGTAATAAAAATTCCTAGAAGAGACCATGACCTAGTTATGGTTGAATTATATTGAAATTTGAGATTGAAAATGGTGATCTGATGCTACCCCTATGTGGGGGAAGCTTGTGATGTCATGCATGTTTCTTGAATTAGAACTTCTAATGGTTTGATTTTTGATGATATAGAAACTAGAGACATAGGGAATGAATTTCTAGAAGACCTTAAAAGCCTAATTTAAATGTTTGCTGTGTGAAAAGTAAGGAACAAGTAGAGGTATAGCTTTTGGACATAGGTCATAACCGTGACTCATCATGCATGATCATGATATGGTGGATTAAATTGAGTGAGATAATATTTTGAAGAAATTGATAAGTTAGAATGGGTTAAAATATGATTTTAAGTGACTTTTGAAGTTAGAATTGGAAACGGAGAACAATAGGTTAGCTTTCGGTAGTAAATGGAAATACGATTAGTGTATATGTTATGCGATTAAATACTAATCTCGAATTCGGTTAAATCGAATTTATAGTGTCAATGTCTTATTTTCGAATATGGAAATAAATGTCTAAGTGAAATGTGCTTGTGTAGGTAAAGCAAAGACATATAACGCGTGAGTGTGCTTGGTGATAAAGTTGCTTAACGATGAGTGTATTTTAAATGTATTTTATGAAAATGATTTCTATTCTATCTTGAAGAGAATATGGATTATAAGTTTTATGTGAATGATGCATTATAAGTGAATGTTTCTAGCACAATTTTATGTTAATAGCAATATATAAATTGAGTTTGAAAGTTAAACTCAACTGAATATTTCTAGTACAAGTTCATGTTTTTAGGAATATATGAATTGAAGTTTGAAAGTTAAATCTTATATGATTTGAGTTTATAGCGAGATGATACTATTGGTTGATAAAAAGGAAATGATTTTTAGCTTATGGTATATCGATAGGTTTTTATACATATTAATATAAGGGTGTATAACTGTTAATTTAGTACGGATAAGCGATGTAGAACCAACTCTTTAACTAGTAGTTGACTAGTACGGGTAACCGATGTAGAACTGGCTCCGTAACTAGTGGTTGACTAATACGGGTAAGCGATGTAAAACCAGCTTCATAACTACCGGTATATAGCGATTAACCTAATACATGTAAGCAATGTAGGACCAGCTCTGTAACTAGTAGTTGAACAGTTGCGGGTAAGCGATGCAGAACCAACTCTATAACTATTGATGTATAATGATTATCTTAGTACAGGTAAGCGATGTAGAACCAGCTTCATCACTAGTGATTAACCAGTTGCGGGTAAGAGATGCATAACTAACTTTGTGACTTTATGCCTGAGGGTACCATATGACAAAGAAATTAGTGATAGGCTAGGTCGTGTAAGAAATTTATGACATTTTTAGTGTCGACACTATTTATTTAAAAAGCTATTTGAGAAACTTGATTTCGAGAAGCATATATGATTTATATTAAATATTGAATAATGCAAATTGAGATGAATTTGTTTTTGGAGGTTTAAATAGTTAAATATGATTTGAATAGAACAATTTAGTACTCACTCACCTCTTTTCTATTTTAAATGAAACCTCCCAGGTGCAGGCTTAGGGGCTTTAGTAGCAGAGACTCCACCTCATGACTAGTCAACTTCGTCACGTGCTGCTATGTAGGCGCTTTTTTGACTTGTAAATATTTTTGGGAACATTTGCATCTTTATGAATATGTTTTGGAATATATTTTGTGTAAATAATGCATATATATGAATGTTTTAAAGTAAAATGCATGAATATGTCTGAGCTTATTTTTAAGATTATTGAAGTGATTGTTGAGATTACTTGTGAATGAACTTCCAAAATTTGTAATGGAGATTTTGAGATAATTAGAGAAGTGTTTTGCACTTTTACAGGCCTCTTGAAAATTTTGAGAAGGCAAAACATAGTCGTTGTGTAGTAGAAATTTTTAATAAAAATAATTAAAAAATTCCACTGCTTATTTCTTTCTAATGTTAAGTTAAGGCTTTTTGGTAAAAAAGATAATAGACTTAGTTTCATGAGAACTTTTCAGCTGAATTAGATATCAATTGGAGGGCCATCGTAAGGTACCGGGCAGACCTCCTAGTCATTTCAGGATAGGGGCTTGTCAATGTTATAAAAAATTATCAACTTTGACAAAGAAGTAATAAAGATCTAAAAAACGCGTGGCATGGCTGCCTATAGATTGAATTAGAAAGAGAGAGAGACTGTAGAGAGAGAAAAGGTGGCGGTTGTTCTTCAATCACAGAACGTTAGTTTTCAGGCTATACTCTGTCCAAATTTACCGCATCCTCCACGAGCGCTATTGGGGCATGCATGGAGCCCCCAGATCATGATGAATAGACCTCTAAGCGTGTATGAACCAGAAAGCGTGATGAAGATGTCGAGCCACGTCCGAAACTGACTTATAGCTCTGCTGTCATAGGTTCCTGGCCGACGCATGCTCTTCCGAATGCCTCCAGTTGGCCATATGAGGCCCCAATCGAAATTGAGGAAGGAGATATCGTTCAGTTGCATGGGGAACTAGCCGGGGGGCCTTAAACTCTCCCAGTCGTTGCGCACCAAACTGGATAACCGCTGGACCAACACCGTCATGGTAAAGTCACTTGGTCGCTGGATTGGATTTCGTACGCTCAGCATGCGACTTCAGGCTCAATGGAAAACTGCAGAGCTACCAAACTTGTTGATTTGAAAAACAACTTTATCCTGGCTAGATTCAAAGAGGATGCAGAGTATATGTGTGTATTAACACAGGGACCATGGACAATCTTTGGACAAGTGGTGGCAGTGCAGAGGTGGGTTCCTAACTTCCATCCCTCACACACGAAGCTTGCCAAAGTGGTGGACTGGATCCGATTTCTAGAGCTGTCTATATCCCGGTATCATCCCCAAATCTTAGCTGCGTTGGGCAACATCGTCGGCCACACTGTGAAAAACGACGAAACCACCTTGCAGGTTCAACGTGCAAAATATGCCAGGGTAGCGGTTGAGGTCGACTTGAGCAAACCCTTATGCCATTCCGTGGAGCTTGATGGGGGTGATGTTGACGGTAGCCTACAAAGGGTTGCCGCATATGTGTTTTACCTGTGGCATGGTCGGACATGCGGATGCCACCTGCCCGAAACGCCTTCAAACATATGATGATCGCTCTATACAGAAGGAAGGTGCCGCTACTACTCTGCTAGGCGAGATGCAAAACAACGCTGCTACTGGACGACGACAATCAGTGGAGAAGATGACTGCAGACGGTCCAGGGCGGAGCACTGTGGACGACGCTCCTACTGGCTACGGCCCATGGACGTTAGTTCAACACAAACCAAAGAGAAGGAGTCAGGCGAGTAGACAGTCGAAGATGGGACGTGCCCAGGACAATGGCTTCGCATGGGGCTCAAGATTTTCTCTTCTGTCAGAGACAGAAATTAGGAGTGCGGGGACGAGGCCAGTTCATCAGGAACCAAAAAATAATAATCAAGTTGGATTTGGACAGGTTTTTCAACTGTCCAGTTTTATGGACAAGGGTAAGCAAGTAGAACAAGGGCCCATCTTTTCTACTAATGGGCCCCAACGTTCCCACACGACAAATTAGAAAAGCCAGAAAAAAATTCCCGTCCTACAAACCACGGGTGAAAGCTCTCAGGGGCCTGTCCACACGGAGTCGGGGTCCACAAGTTTGACCCCCATTCCGTTACAACCCTCAATCCAGGAAAACCATTTAGCTATTGCAATTCCCTCCCATACAGAAATGATCTGTGATCCTCAGTTCCTAGAGGTTCGGGAATAGAGGGTCGTAGAAAACTTACACCCGATGGACGGTATTGAAGCCCCGGAGACCCTGACTATCATGGTGGATAGTTCAAGCCACCATCCCAATGACCCGCCAGACCTCGATGCAGGAATGGGTGAGTAGGTCGACACGCCACCCACGAGCTCAGATACGGCTATGGAAACTATTCAGCAAGTTGCGGGTCCACTAGGCGACCCTTTGGGAGGTACCTCCTACTCCGGTGTAAAGCAGGTTCAAAGTTTGGTTATTTTTATGTCTATTATCGTTTGGAACTGTTAGGGGATAGGGGGGTCTCATTTTCAGACCATTATGCGAAATTACCTTTGGCATTATAATCCTGTTATCCTAGTCTTACTAGAAACTCGAATCAGTGGATCTTGGGCGACCGCTGTAGTCAATAAGCTCAGATTTGATTACTCGTTTCAAATCGAAGCTGACGGCTTTTCGGTCGGGATCTGGCTATTATGGAAGGATATTTATGATATCTCAATCATAATAGCTCATCACCAATTCCTTCGTACTACGATCAAGCACGCTTCAGGATTGGTAGATTTTACTGCAATCTATGCCAGTCCTCAAGCTTCGACCCAAAATGTCCTCTAGCCCCTCCTGAATTGGCTCGGCCAGTCTACACATCGGCCCTGGCTTATAGGTGGTGATTTTAACGCTAAACTGGAACTCTCGGATAAGCGCGGGGGCGCCCCATCCATAAGGATAGTGAATATGAAGTTTAAAGATTGAGTCCACGCGAATGGCCTTCACGACCTGGGTTATGTGGGCTCCAAATTTACGTGGAGGCGAGGATATCAATGCATAAGATTTTGTGTGCGATAAAACTTGTATGTCATTATACAAGAGTTTATCTACATATATACACAAGGGTCCTACCTAAATAAGGAATATACAAAGGAGGAGATTTGTCAGCTTCTTTAATTTAGGTTTTACTATCTAAAAAGGAAAGCATATAAAATACATTAATTACATTAACAAATAAGGTAACTAAATTTGCAAGTTGGTAGATGATTGATTAACAGAATATTCTGACATCCCCCCTTAAATTGATGCTGGTAAGTCGACAAGCATCAATTTGCCAACAAAAAATTATGTCGCTGACGTGGCATGGATTTGACAAGAATATCGGCAATCTGTAGGTTGGTACTAATATGAGGCAAGGTAATAACATGATAATCGTAAGCCGCTCAGATGAAATGACAGTCAACCTCGATATGTTTGGTATGCTCATGGTAGACAGGATTGGCAACAATTTGAATAGCACTAGTGTTGTCAGCATGCAAAGGAGTTGGTTGAAGTTGTGGAAAACCAAGTTCAGTGAGAATA
>JAOTAX010000004.1:28328070-28340719 GCA_025629825.1 Erythroxylum guanchezii
TACCATAATGTGTTTTCAGAAAGAGGATCTTGAAGAAGATTCACATTTAGGTATGGTGCTTTAATGCTGAACATCAAGGGTAAACCAGGTGAAGAATGTTCAAGCAAGAACAAGTGTAAGTAGTAGAAAAGACTACTACGAGCAATAGCGGCAATTTCTGTAAGATTAGAAGGCTGAGAAGTGAAAGGAGGAAAAGCTTTTTTAGCGCAAGCATCCCGTCTTTATAATGTTTTTCCCATCTAAATCTAGTTACCTTGACTCTTCCCCAATTTCACATTAATACAGGCAGAGAAGGTTTTCAACCAAGATCTCTTTCTCAAGAAGACCGTCAAATATGTTGGAGAGCCGATGGCCCACTTGGAATCAATTGCTTCTTCAGCAGTATTGTTGTTTGTCTCAATAATTATAAATATGGTTTAATTTATTTCTAAGAAATTCTATTTTCAAAATTGGTTACTTCATTAGCGTTTGTCAACAGTTTTCTAGGTTCGAGCGGCCATTAAGGTGAAGGCATCTGTCATTATATGCTTCACTTCATCTGGGAGGGCTGCGAGGTATGCCCTTTTCTATGTATGCTAGTTGTGCCCATTCTGAGTGTTCAGACAAGTCCAGAATTTGATTCGCACACTTGATTCCTTTTTTCATATCTGAAATATTTACCTTTCCCAAATGTACTCATGCAGCAAAATTGTAACTGCTTCAAACCTGCAGATTGATAGCAAAGTATAGGCCAACCATGCCAGTATTTTCAGTTGTTATCCCCCGGCTTAAGACAAATCAACTAAAATGGAGTTTTAGTGGGGCCTTTGAGGTATCCGTTAGATTTGAATTCATCATGCTTCACTTTTTGTGTTTAGCATTCCGTCTTTTGCTTCTCTTTTGAAATTAGTTTTATTGAGGGTGAGTAATATTCTCAGATATTTTGTTCAAATTTGAATGAAGTGACTTCCTGAAAGATTTCTGGTTCTGGTTACACTTCATCAAAAAATAAGATGGAACTGCTACCTCAACAAATTGCCTGTGAAAGTTCCCCATATGGTATTTCAGAACTTTTGTGATTGCGTTCATAAACTCTTAAGACAGACTTTCTTTTCTTGTGATTTACGATGGCAATTTCCATGTAGTGGGGCATGGAACAATCATCTAATGATTGAATTTAGTACTCAATTGTAATAATGTTACAGACTCTTGCTTGACGATACCCATTTGGGTTCATACAACCCTGTTGATGGTGAAAGTGATAAAACTTTGTCTTCTTCATATTGCTATCCAGGCCAGGCAATCGCTTATTGTCAGAGGTCTCTTTTCTATGCTTGCGGACCCGCGACATCCAGTAATTTCTTACATTTCCTTCTCAACTTAATTACTACAATATTATGTTGTTTTCCGTGATCATGATCTGGGTCTATACCTTACAAATTCCAATCAGAATTTCTTGCATGCCTTTCAACTGTAATGATTAATGTATTTAGGCACCACACCAGTGAACGAAACAGGGTTTCGCCAATGAACATAGGTGTAGGCTTGTTATTTTACTCTTTAAATATGAAGTTATCTAAAACAGAATCTTTGATGAGAGCCATTGACCCTTTCTTTTGATGAAAGGTCCTTATTAGTCCTTAGAAGAGTTTAAGAGTTATTATTAGGTTATTACGTTTAATTCTATAGCCATTTGTAGCAAATTTTGGAAATATATAGAAATTTGGCCATAGTTCTCAAAGAAGTTCAATTGATTGATAAGCACACAACAATGAGGCATGGATACACTTCCTTGTATTTATACGCAATTAATGATAAAAAGAAAAAAGAAAAGTCGCCATTTTAATCTAACAAACCTATGTTTTGTTATTACACCTATTATTTTACATTTCATCAGGTGATGGGAGATGGTTCATTCCTTTTGTTTGGAGAAATTTGTTGCTGTTGCTGTTGCTGAAGAAGATCAAGCAACTCCATCTCTCTAGCACAAAGCACCATTTTTTCATTCTCAAGCAGCCTCCTCTCATTCTGCAACCTTGCTCTCTCCATTTCCCTTTCCTTCTTGCTGCTAAATTTTGCCCACTTCAGTCTTTGCTTTTCCAACTCAAACGCTTGGTATTGATAGCTCACTTGTTGCTCTTCCAGTTGTAAAAGCCTGAGTTTTATGTACTGCTTCTTCTCCCATGGACTCTTTGACCCATCTTGCATCGCAGTCATCAATTCATTAAGTTGCTGCATAAAAAACGATGATGAGAAGGCTTCCTCTCTTGGCCTTTTAAGTGAGAGGTTCTCATCATGATCATCTTCATCCTCATGTCCGTGTATACTTTGGGCCCTTCCTTCTCTAGCCTCTTCGTCCTCGTCATCATCATCACTGTCAAAGTCATCATCATCCTCGTCACTTTCATCATCGTCCTCATCATCATCTTCTTCACCATATATCCTTCTTCCCATTTTAGACCCTTCTGTTTCGGCCCTCGGATTTGTCACAACTTCCGCATTTTCAGATGAATGAGAACAACTCTTCAGTTGTTGCTGCTGCTGTTGGTGTGGTATCTGTGGAGGCTGAACATGAAACTGATCTGTAGCTGCCTCTGGCGACTGACTAGTTCCAGAAATAACACCAGTTGAGCCATGACCACAACTATTGTGATACGCACACATTTCTCTGAAAAACAACTGCTTGGAATTTAGTAATTTTCTAACCTCCTCTTTCATTTTTGGTGACAAGTCCATCGAATCAAGCAAGCTTTGATTCTCCACAACCCTGCAAGCAGTTCCTTTGCCAAGGATTTCATTGACCCTCTTATACCTCTTGTTCAGGTCATTGAATTTGTCCTCACATTGCTGCGGAGAAACATAGAATCCCTTCTCCATCATTGCCCTTGAAACTGACTTCCATTTCCCTTTCTTCTGTGACAAACCTCCTAATTTTTTCTTACCAGCAGGGTCATTCCCCTCGGATCCCATTTCATCACCAACGAAATAAACTGCCATTATAAGATGCCTGACCATGCTATCAGTCCACTTCATTCTGTGCCATGGAGACATTTTCCTTTTGGCATCAGTAGCGCTATCATCTCCAGCATCTTCATCACTCAATGGTGACTGCTGTCTAGTTTTTGCAGCGGCATATGGATAAGCATGTTTTGCAGACTGTTGAGGGTGGTAATCAGATTCAACGTGTGTATAGGCCCCCATTTTGGGATGCTGCAAATTGTGGGGGTTGTTCTGTTCGTTTTGAGAATTCTGAGGGTTTTGTTGGCGGTGCACTAGTGGCACTTCTAGCCCTAACATTCCTGATCCTACTCCCGACAGTATCCCACCAGGTAAACCATCATGTTCCATCAAACCTTCGAGACAGCTGCCCAAACCTTTACTCTTCGGTCTTCACCCAATACCTAACGGAAACAATGTCGCAGGGAGACTACTCCACGTTTCGGATTCTAAGTTTTGCTGCCAATAGTACCCGATGACACATCAAAACAAGTTGAAACAACAAAAGCTGAATTTGATGATAACAGACATTTGTGAAAGCTTACCCTTGTATAGAATTTCAGCAAAAACCACTCAAAAGATGACTGCCAGAGCAGCAAGGATTCACAATGTTTATGTTGAAGCGTACCATCAAACAGGTTCAATACCCAGAAACGGGAGTCGAAAAAAGATTAAAACTTCACTTTTTTTTGTGAGATAAGAACATTAGAAATTATTCAGCCTGAGATGTACAAAAAATAAAGAGAGGAGAAAAAATGGGTACTTGGAGGAAGTCGTGCCATTTAAATGGAAAAGGCAAAGGAAAAGAAATCCAGGGAGAGAGTTCGCTCGGTCTCAAAGAGGGTAGCAACCGGTCTTTTTCGGTTAAAGAGTGGGAATTGATTTGCTGTTTTGACAGAAAACTGCCCACAGTTTTGGTATATATCGCTTTCTGTGTGCTTAAACCCACGGGCTTCTGAAAACCTGAGGAATCGGCACGAGTCGTCTCTTAAAAGATAAAACCCACATGCCAACGCCATAAGACTTAAGACGACCTTCCCGTTTTCAAATTCATTTAAACCAAGTACGTACAGTTGTACGGACTTAATCACTTGGCTATGAATTGTAGCTGTAGCTTTTTGTCTGCTCCACTTAAAATAATTCGAATTTAGCACCTGTGCTCTGCCGGCTAATACAGGTATTTGTGATTCGAACACCTGACCCAAATGTCACAAATCTTATCGGTTGGTCTAATATAGGCAGTAGAGTGGTCCTGCTGTTGAACATGTAATGATTTTCAATCATTAGGAGTCAGCTAGCCAAGAAAATCCCATCTGTGTATCTTTTAAGGGAGAAGTTATTCAGCTCACGGGAAGTATTTTGCTTTTATTAGGTACAAAAAGAAATTCAATGAATAATATTATATTTAATTCCAAAAATTGAAGTAGTTTAATTTGTAGGGCGGGAAAGAAACCTCGTGCGAGTACTATATGATCATTTTGTAGGGCGTTGTAATTTTAGATATGATTGAAGTTATGGCGTTGCAGGAAGCGATAATTTGGGTCTTGCCTCTTTTTTATAGTCGAGGGACTTTTTACTCAGATGCCAAAAAATTAGTTTATGCTATAAATAATTTTAACGACAACTAGATTGCATTTGGGTAGAATCATCTTAGAATGTAAATAATTATTAAGCGCTAGATTTGAAATCACGTTCTGTTGAGTTCATCGGTAAATCAATGTACAGACTCATAACTTAGCAAGAATCTCACATTTATATGTTAGCCGTTGTAGTTGGGATTTCTCCCTGACTTTCTGATTAATGCTATTGGATTTGGGTTTGTTTCAAAAAATGTACCAATTTTAATGACTAATATGGAAGTAGAACAAGGAATTTTAACAAAAAGCTCTAATGTTTCTAATTTTTTAAATTATTGCATTCGCAAAGAAGCAATCTTAATTTAATAGCAAACATGGAAATAGAATAGGGAACTAAGGAACTCGTAAAGTGGGTATCATATGGATTCTGTGAAAAAGATATTAAATTAAGATTGACTTTGAAGGAAACTTTGTCAAGAGCCATTTTTATAGAATGAATGATAAAGATTGATTAATTACAATTTGAGATTAATTATTTAAAAAGTATGTAGTAGCCTTGTAGGTGAGACTTGGAATAACCGACAGTTTATATGAGTTGTTAGAAGTTGAATTGTTCCTTTTTGAGATTATTTAAGAAACTTGGCCATCTGAGGTCAATACTTCACGTAAAAACCCAATTTATGACACAAGGATAATCCTTTCGGTGGCATTTAGAGCGGGCGATTCCACCTTTTTGAGTACAAGGATAATCTTCTCGAGTAGGTTTAAATCAAGTAATGAATAATGATAAATGTGGAAATTTAAGAGATATTAAAAGGCATATCTGGTCTTTGCTAGAGGTAATCGTGAGGTTGATAATGTCATCTCCAACAATCATAATGCATCCGAGGGTACTTTTCTTCCCATTACAGGACATGAAGAGCGACTACTTTCTATGGCATAATCAGTCATGATGTATATTTGTAGGAAAGGAAAAGATGAATATCTTATGGACAATCTTATTCCTACAAAACCTGAAGATTCGAAGTTTAAAACTTGGTAAATAGAAAATAACATGGTTATTCCTAGTTGGTCAACTCAGTGACCAATCAGATATGCAAGAATTTTCTTCTCAACCAATGCCGCCAGCATAAATGGAATAGGATTTAAAGTTCAAAAAGGTAACTACTTGAGGTCTCTCACTGTATATGTTCAGGTGCATTTGATCACATGATTGAGGATGTTAAACTTATCAAAACTTATAATCCATACCAAGAAAATGTTGCATTGTGCATTTAAGCACATGATTATTGAGGATGTTAAACTTATCAACACTTATTCAATAAACGTGTTTAGAAATTTTTCTGGGTGAGGCAATCTTACAATAATATATTTGATAAAACAGATGCCCTCTTAAGTCTTGAATTTCCAAACATCATATCAGACTCTTCTCTAATCATTTCCAAATACATACATCATATCCATATTGCTTATGAAAGTTTTTGTTTGTTTGCCCATATACATGCTTAACTTATGAGTAAACTTACTCCTAAATCACTCAAATGGATACTCGGATACACCTAAAATCAAACAAGGCATAAACATTATTTTTTATCTGTTGGTTACCTAACAATTTCCTTATGATGAGTTGTCTCTGTTCATTTTGAAATCTCATGACCTACTATTGCGAACCATTATCTCCTTCTGTTGTTTTGATGGAAGACAACAATGAATATAACACTTGTGAAAGGGTATTAGGTCTTTAAGCTTGGCGTTTTTTTACATACACTATCTGATTGCATTTGCTAAAAGCTTAGAAGAGCTTACACTCATTTGAATCTCTCAATAAGATCGAAATTTCACATTTTCATTTTTTTTTCGTAATAGGTATGTATTTCATTTTGTTCATATCTAATATTTGATATCAGAGTACTTATTTACATCTGTCTTGATGTAATTGAATTTTTGTAATTTTATGCATAAATGGGCAATGTTTCAGTTGAATATATTGATGCTGTTAAAGTCAATATATTGTGCAATTGATTTTGCATATCTAAAAGAAATTTAATTTTGTTTATAATGGCTTTTGAATCATAAAAAACAGAGCTTTAGAAGTCAAGATATAGTCAAATTTGTAAAATAAATTAGATGTGGGTCAAGTCGACCCGACAAGAAGGTGAAGATGATGTCCACGTTTTTCACTCTTCTTTGCTAAGTTAGCACATTAGTTGTTACGAGGCCCACCATTACAAACTTTAACTTATCTGTGCTTTAATTCTTGCAAACTTTGACAATTCAAAATCTTTTACTACATGGGGCCCAATTTTAGAAAGTTTTGAACAAATGTTACAGAAATCTTGACCCACACATTTTGACTTGGTCATGCTTTTCATCGTTCCCTTGATATATGTGTGAGGAAACACAACAACCTTGCTATCATGGGGCCATCGTTGGAAGGTCTTTGTATAAATTCTCCGGAACTTGTTTTAATAATGTAAGCTTTATATGTAAAGCATAAGCATCATTTCTAGAATTAACACTTATGACGTGGGGCATTATAAAAGTTTTAGTTTCATACTTGTAAAGAATAAATTATATATAATTTGGATCGGAAGAAGTCCATCTTTCTATTATATTGATAGTTTGGACCATAAATATTTCAACTTCGACATATTAGCTCAATTTTATTAAATTTCATTATTTAAATCATTGTTTGATTTGAAATATACATATATATATATATATATAAAATTTGGATTGGAAGAAGTCCATCTTTATATTATATTGATAGTTTGGACCATAAATATTTCAACTTCGACATATTAGCCCAATTTTATTAAATTTCATTATTTAAATCATTGTTTGATTTGAAATATATATATATATATATATAAAAGGATTATGTGGAACTTTAATTATTCATATTTTACATAAAATAAGGTGTCATGTGATCAATATAATTTTAATTAGTTGAAGATTAGCCACAACATCTTCTATTAAGAAAAATTATATATTAAATGTTATAGATTACATCCAGTAAAATGACACAGATTGTAATTAATCATATTCAAATATAATAAATTTTATTCTACAGGAAGATTTATTACATTTGCATGGTTAATTATGATGGAATAGTAAATTATCTTTTTCTTAATTTACCACAAGTATTAAGAAAAGGAATATAATTTGATAGTTTCATCATAAAGGTTACATATGAATCTTTTAATTAAAGCTTAGCCCATAGGTAGTTTTAATTGTTATATGATTCACCTTTGAAATATGATTGCATGTTTTAATATTGGTAAAACATGATACATGTTTCTTTGCTTCAACAAATTTAGTGACATAAGCATGTTTATTTGTTGTGCAGTTATTTAACCTGTGAATTTTTTTGATATTCAATGTGATATTCCCGAATTAAATAGTGATAACTATAAAATATGGAAAGAGAGGATTCTCCTCCAATTAGGGTGGATGGACATTGACTATGCTATATGAAAAGATGAGCCACCTACACCTACTGAAACTAGCACTCGAGGTGAAATTGCTCTTTATGAATGTTGGGAGCGATCTAATCGCCTTAGCATGATGTATATAATGACCAAAATTTATGCTAGTATTCGTGGTTCTATTGGAGAGTGTGATCATGTTAGGGATCTACTGAAAGCTATTGATGAACAATATAAGTCTTCAGATAAGGCCCTAGCCAGCACCTTAATGACCAAGTTATCTTCAATGAAGCTCACAAGTGTTAGAGATGTGCATGAGCACATCATGCGAATGAGGGACATTGTGGCTCAGCTAAGGTCTTTTGAGGTTGATATGTCTGAGTCTTTCCTTGAGAATTACATACTTAATTCCCTTCCACCTCAATATGGGCCTTTTAAACTCTCTCACAGCACACATAAGGATAAATGGTCTATCAATGAACTGCTAACCATGTGTGTTTAAGAGGAAGGGAGGTTGGTAATGGAATTGGTGAAAGTGCACATATGGCCATAGAAGGAAGGAAAAGAGGGCAAGCTAGACAAAAAGGAAAGGGTAAAATACCAGTCTATACTGAGATAAAAAAGGATTTCAATCCCCAAATGTTGCTTCTATAAAAAGAAAGGGAATAGAAAGAAGGATTGTGCCAAATTTAAGGCTTGGCTTATAAAGAAAGGTATTTCAATCTCACTTGTTTGTTATGAATATAATATGGTTGATGTTTGTCATAACACTTGGTAGATTGATTCTGGTTCTACAATCCATATTTCCAATACCTTGCAGGATTTTTTTAAACTAGAGGAAGCTAGTAGGCAGTGAACAGTGCATCTATTAAGGTAATAAGATGCATTCACATGTGGAATTTGACGGGACAAGCAAATTAGTTTTAAATTCTAATTTTGTTTTGAATTTGGAAAGAACATTTTATATTCTAAGTTTCTCTAGAAATTTGATTTCAGTTTTAAGACTTGTACCTTTGGGTTATTCCTTTAACTTTTCAAATACATCATTTGGTTTATATTATAGATCTAATCTTGTTGGGAATGGTACAAAGATTGATGATCTTTTCTGAATTAATTAGTAAGAAAATGTTTTTTACAATACAATGCATGTCTATAATAATGCTGGTAATAAAAGATGTGTTACAAATGAACAATTCTCCATATTGTGTAACCGAAGATTGGGACACATTTCCCTTGATAGAATTAAAAAAATAGTAAATGATAGAGTACTTAATACTTTGGATTTTACTGACTTTAATGTTTTGTGAACTATATAAAGGGAAGCAGACCAACATGACAAAGAAAGGTGTCAAGAGGAGTTCAGACATATTAGAGATCATACATACAGACATTTGTAGTTCAGAAATAGACTTGTATGGTTAGAAATATTTTATCTCATTTATAGATGATTACTTGTGATATATGTACCTCTATTCGCTTTATAACAAGTACGAAGCATTAGATGCCTTTAAGGTATTTAAAACGGAAGTAGAGAGATAATGAGATAAGCAAATAAAGATCGTGAGATTGGATAAAAGTGGAGAATTTTATAATAGATACATTGAGGATAGATAAGCACCTGGTTCATTTGCGAAGTTTCTTCAGGAGCATAGGATAATAGCTCAACACACCAAGCTTGGGTCTCCAGACCAAAATGATATAGTCGAAAGAAGAAACCGAACATTATTAGAGATGGTGCGGAGTATGCTTAGCAACTCTAAACTTCCTAAATCCTTATAGACTGAAACTTTTAAAGCGACAGTGTATATATTAAATCGAGTTCCAACCAAGGCTGTTTCAAAAACACCATTTGAGTTATAGAAAAGGTTGGAAAATGAGTTTGTCATGTATACGTGTTTGGGGATGCCCGTCTGAGGTAAGAGCTTATAATCCACAAAAAAAGAAACTGGATCTGAGGACTATAATTGGTTATTTCATTTGATATGCTAAAAGATCCAAAGGTTACAGATTTTATTGTCTATCTTATAGTACTAGGTTTGTGAAATCAAGAAATGCCTAGTTTCTTGAGAATGACTTGATTAGTGGGAGTGATCAATCTCGGGACTTAGTTCCGGAGAAGGATCACTGTGAAATACAAACTCCTACTTCAAATAATAGATTGTTTGTCATTCATAGCATCCCTTAAAGTCAAACGGGTGTTGAACAACCAATCATTGAAGTTCCACAAGCTATTGATGACAGTCTAGTAGATCTGATTGTTCAACAATCATTAGAGGTTGTTGAGCAGCCGGTTGTACAAGCTCCTCCATAGGAGGGCGCTAATACAACATTAAGAAGATCAACTAGAGAGAAGAAATCGACAATACCTAGTGACTACATTGTGTATTTACAAGAAGTTGACTATAATATTGGAGTTGAAATGACCCTAAAACATTTTCACAAGCCATAAGTTGCAACGAATATCAATTGTGGTACAATGCTATGGTAGATGAGATGAATTCTATGGCATCTAACAAAGTCTGGGATCTTGTCGAGTTGCCTAATAGTGCAAAGGCCATTGGATGTAAATGGGTCTTTAAGATAAAAAGGGAGTCATTAGACAACATTGAAAGTTATAAAGCTAAACTTGTTGCCAAAAGGATTTACTCAACAAGAAGGAATCAATTACATAAAGACCTTTTCTCCTGTATCTAAGGAGGATTCGTTACGAGTGATTATGGCATTAATTGCCCATTTTGATATGGAATTACATAAAATGGATGTGAAAACAACGTTTCTAAATGAAGATCTAGAGAAAAAGGTTTATATGAAACAATCGGAAGGATTCTCCTTTAGTGATGGTGAGCTTTTGGTATGTAAGCTTAAGAAATCCATATGTGGATTGAAACAAACCTCTCAGCAATGGTATTTGAAATTCCATGATATTATCTCTTCATATGGTTTTGTAGAGAATATCATGGATCAATGCATACATCAGAAAGTTGGTGGGTGTAAAATTTGTTTCTTTGTTCTATATATGGATGATATTCTACTTGCCACCAATGACAAGAGTTTGCTATATGAGGTGAAACAATTTCTTTCTGAGAATTTTGATATGAAGGATATGGGTGAGGCATCTTATGTCATTGGTATTAAGATCTATAGGGACAAATCTCAATACATTTTGGGTATATCCCAAAAACCTTATATTAATAAGGTTTTAGAAAGATTTCGGATGAAAGATTGTTCACCAAATATAGCACCTATTGTGAAGGGTGATAGGTTCAATTTGAACCAGTGCTTGAAAAATGAGCTTAAAAGGGAATAAATGAAAAACATTTCATATGCTTCTGCAGTAGGGAGCCTAATGAATGCTCAAGTTTGTATAAGACTTGACATTGAATTTGTTGTTAGAATGTTGGGAAGATATCAGAGTAACCTAGGTATAGACTATTAGAGATTACATGCTTATGTATAGACGAATTGATAATCTCAAAGTAATTGGCTACTAAGATTTAAACTTTGCTGGTTGTGTTGATTCATGAAAGTCAACATCTGAATGTGTGTTTATGTTTGCTAGTGGAGCCTTATCCTAGAGAAGTTTAAAGCAGACTTTGACTACTACTTCTACCATAGAAGCTGAGTTAAGCTACCTCATATGGTGTATGGTTGAAGAGTTTCATATCTAGGCTTAGAATTATGGATTATATTTCTAAGCCATTAAGAATGTACTGTGACAATTCAGTTGTAGTTTTCTTGGCCAAAAACATTAAGAGTGATAATTAAAATAAACATATCGATAATAAGTATTTAGCCAATAGGGAACATGTCAAAGAGAACAAAGTGGTCATTCAACACATTATCACTGAATTAATGATTGCTAATCCTTTAACAAAAGGCATATCATCAAAGAGTTTTAAGGATCATATTGCTAGAATGGGACTCAGTTCCATTATGTGATTCATTGTATATACTTTCACAAAATTCTTATTAATTTTGTTGTTTTCTCATTTTGGTGCAAACATTTTTTATTTTGAGAATCACAACTATTATGGACCTAGAATAAACATAAAGATTTATTCATTCAGTTAAAGTAGAATAAGAGATAGGATGCATCGTGATACATGGAAGATAATACTCACATTTAGAGGACTTATCGCCCTGATTCATGCAATTGGTTTCTTTAATTGAGTAGAGGTTTCATGACTTTTAGATTACATCTACGACCCAAGTGGGAGACTATTACCCATTGGTTACCTAATTGTTTCCTTATGATGGGTCGTCTCTATTCATTTTGAACCTTATGACCTTCCACTGCGAATCGTCATCTCCTTCTGTTGTTTTGATGGAAGACAACAAGGAATATAACATCTGTGAAAGGGTATTGGGTCCCTAAGCTTGGCATTTTTCTGCATACACCATTTGATTGCATTTGCTAAAAGCATAAAAGAGGCCACACTGATTTGAATCTCTTAACATCAGTGGCAGGAGGTATGAGATTGAAATTCTGCATTTTCGTTTTTTATCGTAATAGACATGTATTGTTGGAACCCGATCTCGAGACCGGACCCCAACCGGAAAACGAAGCGAAAGCAAACGAAAGTGCGGAAAGAATCAAATCAAATCGGAAGTGAACTAAACGCACCGATCAGAAGTCATAAAGCGGAACACGAAGTGAAAGCGGAAATC
>JAOTAX010000004.1:28367677-28393160 GCA_025629825.1 Erythroxylum guanchezii
GGAGGGGGCAGGGGGGCTATACGGGGCTGGGGCTGGTGGGCCGCTGGGCTGGAGGGGTTGCAGCCCAGGTGGGACTGGGGGCGGGTGGGTCGCTGGGTGGGGAGGCTGGGCTTGACCCAGCGGCCTCGTCTGCGTAAAGACAAATGACGCCTGGTCTAGTCGCGGGGACGGGGGAGCAGCAGAGACGCGTCGCGCTCGGGGACGAGCGCCGGCTCACGAGGCTTGAGGGGGGTGAACCGTGGCGTGCGGGCGGGGTAGAATTGACGCGGCATTAGGAGAGGCGAGGTGGCTCACAGAGCTCGTGGACGCGAGGACCGGTGGGAGATCAGTCGCATCTGGCGGGGCGAGCGCATAGAAGCGAGAGCCACGCAACCCGACCGAGGACGCTGCAGAGTTGCCGGCGAGGCGAGCGGGGGAGGGAGGGAGCTCGGGCCGATGGGCACGTCAGGTGACCTGCATCCACGACCCAAAGCCGGCGAAGCTGGTCGGGTCCTTGGCTTGGGCGGTACTGGGTACCGCCTGACCAATGACGGTCGAGTCGTCCTGAGGAGGCTCCGGTGTGGTCGATGTGTCCTGGCGAAAGGGGCAACAGGTGGAAGCGTGTCCAACCCGTCCACAGTGGAAGCAAATCTGCGGTAATCCCTCATAGGCGACACGAATTAGCTCCCCATTCAGCTCGACCACCGATCGAAGAGGGGAACTGAGATCCAATGTGACAACGACTCTGGCAAAGCGCCCCCGGTAAGCCTGCTGGGTGTTGGCATCGATCTTCACCGTGCGCCCCACAAGGTTACCTAGCGCCGAGATGACAGAGGGGTGGTAGCAAGCGATGGGCAAGTCGGGGAAATGAACCCACGTGACGGCATGAGTGATTTTCCCGAAAGAAGGGCCGAACTCCGGCGTCCAAGGTTGGACGGAGAGGACATGTCCAGCGATGATCCACGGGCCCTGTGTCAAGGTATGAATATAGTCAGTCTCGGCCTTAAAATTGATTAAAATGAAATCATTCTCCAAATCAACAATTTTCATAGGTCCGGTGGGATGCCACAGGGAATGGAGTCGATCTTTCAGCATACTGAAGCCTAGCTTTCGTCCTAGGAGCTTAACCACCACAGCATGTTTCCAGACGTGTTCCAGCTGTGCTTGAAAAGTGCTGGAGATTTCCACCCCGAGGCCGTGGGAGCCTTGCACGAAGGTAATATCTCCTTCAGTCGGCTCGAGCAACTCCTCCTCCGGCCAAGGTAAGTCGTTTGTGTGCGCTGCTGCGCTGCTGGTGCCAGTTAGCACTGCATTGTAGCTCTGGGGAGAATGCTGGTCCGGTGGGACGGATGGGGGGGGGGGGGATCTTCCTCGCGCTCTCGAAGTCGGACTTTCTTAGTTGTATGTCTGGCGGCAGGAGGGTCGGAGTGACCTGTGGTAACAGTGGCAGGGATAGGTTGGTGGTCCATGATGCCCTCAGCAGGGCGGGGGACGGTAGCCGTAACGAACAATGAACTGAAGCAGGAGGGAGACGTTAGAGTTGTCGGTAAGTGACCGTTATCAGTTAACTTCTTAGTCGTTATCAGTAAGTCGTCCAGAGTTTTATGGATGGCAAGGTTAAGAGCATTATTAATTGTTAAAGGAAGTTAATGAAGTGTGATTGTTACCCTGTGTTTGGTTAGCATCTTTAGAGGTGAGGATAGATGACAAGGACGCAAAAGTTCTGTCCTCCGTTCTGTTTGCCTGCCGTACTTAGCTATTTTTGTTCCGTCTTCAGAGGACAAGGACAAAAATTTTTATTCTTCTCAAAACTGAGGTACAGAAATTCTTGTCCTATAGACAAGAATTAGAAATGTCAAAAATAGCGCCTCATCTTTCCAAACCTAACACCAATATTATTATTAATTATTATTATTAATTAATTAATTATAATATTTATTAATAATATTAATTACTAATATTAATTAATAATATTAATTAATATTTTTATTATTAATATTATTAATTAATATTATTAATGATATTAATTAATAATAATTAATGTTATAATAATATTAATATTAATTAATATTAATAATAATTAATATAATATTAAATTATTATTAATTATAATAATTATTATTATTACAATAATAATAACAAGTACAAAGTTTATAATAATAATTAATAATAACAGCAATTACAATAATGATTAATACTAATTATTATTATTGTTATTGTTATTACAAAATTTATAACAACAATTACCAATACTTACTACAATAATTAATAATAATAATAATAATATAATTAATTATAATAATATAATTAATTTCGTCTAATATATTTCATAACAAAAATAATAAAAATAACAAATACTAACCATAATAGAGACAAAATTTATAATAATAATAATAATAATAATAATAATAATAATAATAATAATAATAATAATAATAATAATAATAAGAACAATAACAACAACAACAACAATAACAACAACAACAACAACAATCACAAAACTGAAATTTTATTAGAGTTATAAGTTAATAATAACATAATTAAATATTGTAAAATAAATATTGATACAATTACAAAATAATCAATGAATTACATCTTCCAAATATATTATACTGCAGGGGTATTTCTGTCATTAACACTATTTTTTGTTCTGTCCCCTGCAGCCAAACATATTTCTGTCCTCAGAACGAAGACAATTTTTTCTGTTCTGTCCACCGCAACCAAACATCTCACTGCCTCTAATTTTTGTTCTGTTCCGTTTTGTTCTGTTCCGTCTCATCCCGTCTCTGCATGTTGAAGACGCTAATCAAATAGACAAATATAGAACATGGCACATCGCATCAATGAAATTATCAAATATTACCACCAAGTTGTTTTCGTCTGTAATAAAATTGTAACCTTCACCTGCTAGCAATAATTATTATTATTATTACAAAATACAATTATTATCTTTCCATAGTTTTGATGTGCAAAAAATGAGCAAGTACGTGAAATTGTTAAAATTTTTAATTATTAATAAATCACTAATAACTTAAATAAATTATTTATGATATCGAAATGTGGACTAAAAAGTGGCAGCACCTCCTGCCAGGACAGGAGCAACATCACCGAGGGAGGTCTGGGTCGTCCAAGATTTAGACCCAGAAAACAACATCTACAAGGGAGGTCTGGGTCGTCCAAGATTTAGACCCAGAAAACAACATCTACATTGGTTCAATACTGGACCCCACCTGTCTCTCTCTCTTCGCTTCACTTCCCCACAACCCACCTTCATTCCGGGAAACCAAAGAAATGGCTTCAATTTCACGCTTCGCTCTCTCTTACATATACATATACATATACACATTAAATTGAATTTCTACCATATTGTCTTAGTGTTGCCTGTTATGGGTGCGTCCCTGTCCAACCTGACGGAGAGCAGCGCCGTGGGCCCTGGACTTGGCGATATACCGGAAAACTGCGTGGCTTGTGTCTTCACCTACTTGACGCCGCCGGAGATTTGCAATCTTGCCAGGTTAAACAGGGCCTTTCGCGGCGCTGCGTCCTCCGACGCCGTTTGGGAGATGAAGCTGCCGCCCAACTACCAGGCTCTGCTCGATTTGATCCCACGCGAACGGTATCATAACTTGTCCAAAAAAGATATCTTTGTTCTCCTATCGCGTCCCGTCGCTTTCGATGATGACAATAAGGTTAGTAGGTTTTTGCTGCTTTTGGGAAATGGGGTTCTGGGTTTCGATTGTTTATGGATTTTTCTTTTTTTGGTGGCAGGAAGTTTGGTTGGATAGAGTAACAGGTAGGGTGTGCATGTCAATATCTGCAAAGGGGCTGACGATAACTGGGATTGAGGATCGGAGATACTGGAATTGGGTCCCTACTGAAGAATCTAGGTGGGTTTTATACCAGTCCGAGTTGAATTAATATGCCCCATATTTCCACAGATAAAACATGTTGCTTAGTTTCCTATTTTGGGGAGTTTTATGTTTATATAGTAGGTTTCTGACAGTTATGACGCATATGCCATTCTCTACTTTGAGAATATAGTTCAATATTTACATTGCCATAACCGCAGCAGTAGAAGGAGAAGAATAATTTTTGAGTTTGGTAAGAATTGATGGATAAGTGGGGATTTCAATCTTGCATGTAATTGCCTTTCTTTAATTGAATTAAAATTTTATTAAGGCGTAAGATATTCTATGGTTTATGTGAGACCTAGCTTGCTTTTCTTGCACAAATTGGACCTGGATTTTCTATTCGTTATTTGTTATATGATTGGTACCTTTGTTTCTAACTGTTTTTTTCTTTACATAAGATGATTTTATTATTCTTGAAGTTCATCTAATACCATTTATTTAGTTTTAGCTTCAATCCTGAGCGGTCTACTTTTCAGTTTGATAAGTAAAGTTAATTAATTTGATTTAACTAAGAACCTCACACTAGATTTCTCTGTCCAACTTTTTATTATTTTGGATCAATATGTTTTGATCACTGTGTTCCGATTCAATTGTACTGTTCTTGCTAGGTTACTGAATTTTAACATGCATTCCTTACATTTTACTTTTCAATTTTTCATCCTTCCAGTGATTTATTGTGATGTGTTTCCCTTTTTGATTATGGAGCGTGATTTGTAAAAGATATTTGCCTTCTGTTTCTTAGAGGACTATTCCTTGAGGGGTATTAGCGCTTGTCTACTTCTGTATTAAATTCCAAATTTTCCTTTTAATTGTCTTGTCCTGGTTGACAACTTATAATGGACTCTTATACTGAATATGAATCTTTAGATTTTGTACACCTCATGCTTATGTTAAAAATTCTGGTCAATTAATTGCTAAGTTTCTTGCTTTGAAGACAGAGGTGGGAAATCTTAGCACATTGTTTTGTTCTAGTCACTGGATTCCTTTCCTTATTATCTATTCCTTGTCTCAAATGCCTTTTGACACATTTGATTGGAGTTTTGCCCTAGACAGATATGAATAATTATAGCTCTTAGTGGATAGAGTTATCTACTTTATGATTTGCTGCAGCTTTTTTAGAATACAAAACCAGAATATAGCACAGTTTATTTACCATGTACTTGGATACATTTCTGTATATCTCCTTCAAAGATTAGGATCTCCCATTCATCAAATTCAGTCGCAAATATCCTCTTCACTGTTGAAGAACTCGAACATGGAAAAAAGTTATTACTGCCAAACATGTTTTCAAAAATTGAGGATAACCTGCTCTTTCACAAATATTTATAGATGACTGGTTGTGCACCAGCTGCCCTTTTTTCAACCATATGATATGGACAACAATTAGAAAAGGTATATTTATTCATTTTTATTTCATTGTGTTTGGACAGTACTCTCTGGATGGGCCTGCATAATCTTTAAAGCTTATGTAGTTGTTGCGTTATTACTTGTTGCTTAGCTGTTTATATGTTTATCTAGTTGTTGCGTTATTACTTGTTGCCTAGCTGTTTATATGTTTATCTGTGCTTGAACAAGAATAAATAGTGTATATAAGGCATTTCCTACTGGAGTTAAAATGAACTTACTGACTTTTAACAGCAGTCCTGGTCTAATTTGCAGATTCCATGTTGTGGCCTATTTGCAGCAAATTTGGTGGTTTGAAGTAGATGGGGCCGTAAAGTTCCCGTTTGCTCCTGATATCTATACTGTATCCTTCAGACTTCATCTTGGAAGATTTGCCAAAAGACTGGGACGACGTGTTTGCAATTTTGAACAAACCCATGGCTGGGATATAAAGCCAGTAAAATTTGAGTTGTTTACTTCTGATGATCAGCAAGCATTGACAGAGTGCTTCTTAGATGAGACCGAACAAAATGAAGTAAATGGCAGTCACAAGCGAGGGTGCTGGATACAATACAAGGTAGGTGAATTTACTGTCACTGAATCACAACCTACAACCGAAGTGAGGTTTTCCATGAAACAGATAGATTGCACACATTCCAAAGGTGGGCTTTGTGTAGATTCTGTCTATATTATTCCCAGCGATCTGAAAGAACGCAAAAGAAAAGGAGTTTTGAAGTGACAATTGATTACATAGGGAGTTTGTGTATACTTTCAGTGAGATAGCAGAAGCTTGTAGTTGGGTTTTAATCAATCGTGGAGCTTATATTTCTGAAGGCTTTTGATTTTTAGAGGGTAACTTCGCAATTTGTTCTGGAAATAGGTATATGTCCTCAACGGTAATATTGTTCTCTCGTGTATTTGATCCAGTTTTGTTCATTTTGTACCTCTTACAGATAGGATAGAAAGAATGCCTTTACTTTGTCACACTTTGTTTTTTTAAATTCTCGTTTGTATGTTTGATTTCTTATTGGACAGAAATGTGGTATACTTATTTGTAAAAGGTTGTTGTTCTTGCATTTATACGTCTACATCTTTGATTTTTGCAAACTTGGTTGTCTCTAGGACGACATTCCAAGCCTCTTTAGATTTGATTTGTACTATGCACAATGATTATGGTCAAAACTCTCACTTCATTATAGAACTCTTCTTTTCTGAGCAAAACTTGAGTATCAATGGTTATGGTCAAAACTCTTACTTCATTATAGAACTCTTCTTTTTCTGAGCAAAACTTGAGTATTTCATTGTTCCTCCCCTTTTGATCCTTCCGGAGATAAAAAGAAATTCTTACTTTTTGAGCTATTATTTTATATAATGACTGCCACTAGTCCCACAGTTCAAATTTAATTACCAGATCCTGGTGATGATCTCAGAAAGATTAATTAAGCTAAGGGCACTAAATGATCTTGTTATTATAAAACGTAGGTCATGTTATCAGGCCCCATTACTTGTTCAGAATCACCCACTTTACCAGGAGCGAGTGTTGGGTGTTCTTGTAAGACAGGAAGAGCTTTCAGTTAGCGTTGCCGCTGATCGAGTAATCTAAAGAAGTTGGGATCTTGACGGAGCAATATTGATGCTTATTGGTCACTCGTGCTCTTAGATTTAACCAAAAGCCTGTGACTTTTCTGCAAAATTGACCAGCAACTAGTAGAAAACGCTGGTCCATTATCTAGTAATGAAGTCTCAGTTGGTCCACTTTGCACCTAATTCTTCCCTTCATATCATACACATCATACCATTTATATAATTTTCATTATTATTTTTAAAAAGGATCAATTTACACCATATAATTTTCTTTTTGTAGAATTTTCGGTACAACTTATTGATCTTCTGATGTAAAATTGTTTCGTTTTCATTACAAAAAGATATAAAGTGCAAAGTTTAATATATATTTGGAACACTAGAGAACGGGGGCGATGACCTAGTAGAATGTAGCATTATTAACTATAACAATTGTCCCCGTAAAGATCAATAATACAATCTTTAGTCAAGTGAACTAGAATTTATAAACTCTAATACAGATCCAATCCGAATTAACCATTATTTTTATAGTTTTAAGTGAGCTATAATTTTTATTTTCTTTTATTATTTTTTTGTAAAAAAGTTTGACAAAATAACATATTACATGTCAATTCTCTGAAAAAAAACTAACAAAAGTGTACATTCATATTAGCTAAGTATGGATATATAAATATGAAATGGTAAGGAGTCAAACTACTGTAAAAAGTGATTGTCATTGTTGGGAAAATCTTGAGATTTTGCTATACTCCAGGTTCTAGTACTAAAGTGACATCTCAGGTATGGTTAAGTGTCAAATACAGAAAGAAATAATTTATAAGTTCATAGACTATACTATTAATCAAGTTTTTAAGATTTTCATTCCATTAAACATGAAATAAAGTTATTGTTAAATGACTTAGACTGTTATAAATAATATTAAAATAAATTTGTATTAGTCAAGACGAATATATAAATAGTGAATAACAAACAATTTGTAATCTAACTTCATATTAAAAAATAATAAAAATGTTTTGAATTTGTTGATTAAAATGCTTCAAACTATTATTTACTTATTTCTTTTTTTTAAACAAACAATTTGTAATCTATCTTCATATTAAAAAAATAAAAATGTTTTGAATTTGTTGATTAAAATGCTTCAAACTATTATTTACTTATTTCTTTTTTTAGTAGTAGTTGTAGTGTTTTGTTATTTAACGATATGATTTTTTTTTTTGTTAAGTTGTATTTGAGTTAGTGGATTACTCATTTTACTTGGTTGTTGGAAAAAAATTTCAATGTTAGTGAGACATGTTATCCACTTTCACTTATTTTTAGCTTGTGTTTATCTCTAGTTTGTTGCACTATAAGCCTATATAACTAGGCCATGAATGTTGTTTAATGAGAAAATTGTAATTTGCAATTTTTTGATTTCCAACAATTTTCGTATCAAAACTCCTTGGGTTTTATAGGCTTGTAAAGATAGAGTAAAATTTATGTTGAGTGTTCATCCTTTGGTGCAATGAGCTTATGGAAGAAAATTATCCATATTTTTACGAAGAAAATTATCACTCATGGGTGATCAAAATTATTTTCTCTTAATATCCATATTTTTTACAAAGAAAATTATCACTCATGGGTGATCAAAATGAAATTTTATTTAAAAACCTTGAGCTTATGCAAGGTGCTAAAGATTGTATTTTAATTCTATCCCTCTTTTGGAAAATTCCACACTACATCAAATCAAAAGACATGATAATGTAGAGCTATTAGTCTGCGTATGTGAGTTCTCTCACCTTAGGCGATTAGGCGATTTCTTCCCTAGGTATCGCACTATACTCGACTTGACTACACTCTTTTTTCTCAATTAATCCCTTACTACTTAGTGAGTTTGGTGAGCACTCTTTACAGTCCGAAGAAATTAGAACAATTTTAGGGTAAATTTATGCCTGGCTTTCTCAATAGTTTGGGGCATGGGTAAGAAGAAAAAGACACCACATGAAGGAAGGGACATTACTGCCGAGTGTGTTCTGGTTTTGCAGGTGGAGGAATACGGCAATGGAGATAATGAAATACAGGAGGGGAGGGCATAGTCATTCAATGATGAAGGTGACGAGTGAGAAATTTATGGCGGAGGGTAGACAGAAAACGAACATTGCTGATGGAGCAATCAGTGCGGGTGTAAGAAGAGTTACATTACAAGGCAGGCCTCTGGCAGCGGAAGGGGACAGATTAGGGCCTTCGGGTATTAAGAATAGGGATGGAAGGTTATTGAGTAAAACAACCAATGTGGGTACTGGGGGGATGAGCAAAGGTGGAATGGGGGATGAGGAGTCATCCACATCTGATGAGGATACAGATGGGGAGAATATACACGCTGAAGCTTCGGACTTAGAGAATGAAGAACCAAACCAGAAGGTGCTCGACAAAATGTTAGAACCAATTTCAGACAAGCAGGGTGAAGGAAAAACCAAGCCATCGTATGCAAGCTTATTCAGGAAATAGAGAGCTGAAACAAGGAATGCAATTGGATTATTGAGGGTAGATGATGTAGTCATCATGGAGGAAGAAGATGTGATACACATTGAACAAGAATGGGGATATTGTCTTGTAGGATGCTTCACGGGGAGATTTACAGGAATAAAGGCACTTGAAGGACTAATTGTGAAATGGAGTGTTCAATGTAAAATCCTACCGCATGATCAAGGCTGGATAATTTTTCAATTTGACACAGAATAGGATCGCATTAATGTACTAGCAGGGGGACCGTGTGTATTGTATATGAAGACTCTGCTTCTTAAAAGACTTTCTCAGGGCTTTGCATTTGACTATAAAGATTTTATGGAAGTTCCTATATGGTTGCAATTTCCTAATGTACCTTTGGAGTTGTGAAATGAGAGGGGGCTATCGAAACTAGGATCTTGTATTGGAAGACCACTATGCACGGACAAAATCACTAGCAAAAAGTCACGAATTGGCTATGCTAGAATATTAGTAGAAGTAGATGTGTCAAGACAACCAGTAACAAGCTTTGATGTGAAGATGCCTAGAGGTACCCGATGCACATAAATGGTTTACTATGAAACTTTATAAATGGTTTACTATGAAACTTTCCCTAGCTACTGCTGCCATTGTAAAGAATTTGGTTATAACCCCTTTGAATACAGATCCAAAGAAAGAATTAAGAAGAAACAGATGAAGAGCCCAGTAAATGCAGGAGGTACTAAAAATGTTACGAATGATAATAATATGAATTAGCCCAACCAAGAGATGGAGGAAGGCATGCATGAACAACCAGAAGCTCATGTAGGAGCCACTCAAGAAGGAAATCCTGACAAGGAGGGAGAACAACAATCACAGAATGAAGGTAGTACTGAAGAAGCTGGGTGCAGGGTGGAATTGACTGGAATGAGGGGACACAAGCCACTTCAAACTCGGATGGACCCCAAAAAAGTAAATGATGGAGAATGGCAGAAGGTGCATACTAACAAAAATGTCAACAAGGGGAAGGCAGTGATGACACAACTTAATAGAACAGTGACAGAGAGGAGAAGTATGCAAGTGTCAGGGGGTAATAATAGAAAGGATATGGGTAAGAATATCAGTGAAGCTCCAAAGAAGACAGGAGGGGAGAGGCCCCCCCAAATTGACAAGTGAGGATATTATGCTGGAATGTCTGAGACCTAAACAAGGCCTCGAGTCAACATAGTATTGTCAATCTTATTAGACAACACGAGTGTAAGTTTGCTTGTTTTCTTGAAACCAAATTATCCACTGATAGTTTGAGTAAGATGATGAAAAATATACTTAAAGGCTGGGACTTTTGTCACAATTTTGAATCTATTCCAGGAGGAAGAATATACATTATATGGAATTATGTTTTTTATCAGTGTCATGTGTTGGAGATGGGAGAACAATTTATTCATGTCAAAATCCAGTGCAGTATTTCTCAGTTTTCATTTATAGTATCTTTTGTTTATGGTTTATATAGTATGACAAGAAGAAGGGAATTGTGGCAGAACTTAATAAAGCTAAATGCAGACTCCTTGATACCTTGGATCATAATGGGAGATTTTAATTATGTGTGTGCAGTAAGAGAAAGGCTCAGATGTCAGCCTCCCTCATCATATTTGCTTAAAGATTTCAAAATGACACTTGGGCTAGAAGATGCTTCATGTAGGGGGGAATTCTTTACTTGGCACAAAAACCACTTATGGGCAAAACTGGATCGACTACTCCTTAATCAAGCATGGGATTCTTTGGGTTATAATTGTTTAGCACATTTTTTAGACATGATGATAGAATCAGATCACTGTCCAGTACTGGTGGCTATCAACCAACTAGAAGTACAAGGAAAAAAACCATTCAAGTTTTTTAATATATGGCTTAACCACCCTTAGTTTCAGGATATTATAGCTAGTAGTTAGGAGATGGCAATGGAGGGGACAACTCAATATGCTCTTTGCATGAAGTTGAAGGCACTAAAATATCCTTTGAAAACTTTGAATTTCAAAGCATATGGGCACATATCTAGCAAAGTTAAGAAGGCACAAGAGGATTTTCAACTAGCATATAAGGCCTCTCTCAATAGACCTGAAGATGTGGAGTTGAAACATTAGGTGAACATCAAAAAGAAGCAGGCTGAATTTTTACTAGATGCAGAGAGACATTTTTTTCAACAAAAAGCTAAATGTAAGCATCTTATAGAGGTTGACAGAAACACGAAATATTTCTATGCAGTAACCCGAAAGAGAAGAAAGCATAATAATATCTCTCACATCATTATGGAGGATGGATCCGTAACCACTTCAATGGCAGAAGTGGTGAATTATTGTTTAAGTTTCTATCAAGAGCTTCATGACACATCAACTCCGCTGAGCAGGTTAGATTTAAATGTAGTAAGGAATGGATTGGTCTTGGATGTGGAGACACATGAATTAATGGTTGCCCCAATTTTGGATGAGGAGATCAAGAGGGCTATGCTTGACATAGGCAATGAAATAGCTCTGGGGCCAGATGGTTATACTTCTGCCTTCTTCAAAAAACACTGGGATATGGTTGAACCAGATGTAATCTTGGCTATGAAGGAATTTTTTATCACTGGTCAAATGCTAAAACAATTAAACCATACCATCATCACACACATTCCAAATATGAAGGCAGCAAAGAGAGTAACAGATTTCAGACCAATAGTTTGTATAAATATTGTTTATAAGATGATAACAAAAATACTGAATGCACGTATGGTGGAGATTGTGGGAAAATTGTAAATACAGCTCAAGTCACCTTTATGCTAGGTAGGAATATGCTTGATAATGTTTTCCTAGCGCAAGAATTGGTTCAGGGTTATACTAGAAAGCGCATTTCACCACGATGTATGATAAAAATAGACATCATAAAAGCTTATGACACGATATCATGGGAGTTTTTGGAAGATATGATGAAAGGGTTGGGTTTCCTTACTAAATTTATACGGTGAATTATGGAATGTGTAACTACCACTTCCTTTTTGATATCAATAAATGGCTCATTGCATAGTATGTTCAAGGGTCGAAGAGGTTTAAGATAAGGAGATCCTATGTCACCAACACTTTTCCTTTTTGGTTTGGAGTACCTCTCAAGAATGTTAAAAATGAAAACTGCAAACTCTCAGTTTCACTTCCACCCGAAGTGTAAACAACTTGGTATTACTCACTTTGCTTTTGCAGATGATCTCATGATGTTTTCTAGAGGTGATTCTACTTCTATAGGGATACTGATAGAGGTGTTGAATGAACTGAGAAAGATGGCAGGGCTAAAGGTGAATGTTTCAAAATCTAGTATTTACCTAACTGGGGTGTGTGGACATGAAAGGGAGAATATCATGCAGATGATGGAATACCTTATGGGTGAATTTCTAGTCCGATATTTGGGGTACCTTTGGCACCTATGAAGGTCTTGGTGGCTCAATTTTATGTTCTACTTGAATCTGTAGAGGCATATATCAATACATGGAATGGTCAAACTCTATCATATACAGGTACTTTCTTTTTGGCTCCAAGCATTTTCCATCCCAACAACTATCCTGGAGAGGATAACCTCCATATGTAGGTTGTTCTTATAAGGTGGTAAATACTTTAGAGTGGCATGGGATAATATCTGTGTACCAAAAGAGGAGGGTAGACTGGGACTAAAAAATTGTAAACTATGAAATTTGGCACTGTTGTCTAAAGTCCTATGGAATATTCATGCCAAAGCAGATTCCTTATGGGTAAGATGAATTCATGAAGTATATTTGAAGGACATATCAATATAGGATTGGGAACCTTACGATCGTGACTCACTCGTGCTGAAAAACCTGGCAATGATTCGGAATAAATTGGTAGATAAGCTGGGTGGCCGAAGGGAAGTAGTGTAAGACATGCAAAAGTTATGTATAAATGGATCTCCATCAACACAGAAAATCTATGAATTATTGAGAGTCAAGCATACAAGACATCCATGGATGGCATTTATATGGAAGCAATACATACCTCTAAAATTCTCCTTCATTACATGACTTAGTCTTCGAAATAGACTACCAACAAAGGATAACCTACTATTTTTTGAGATAGACCAAACATGTGGCTTTTATAATGTTGAACCAGAAACTGTTGACCATTTATTTTTTAAGTGCTCTTTTACAAGTGAAGTTTGGGTTGCCATACAGGGATGACTAGGATTGACACGAGCCATGACTATACTACCTAGTGCAATTAAGTGGATTCGAAAAGATTATACTGGCGTGTCTTAGAAGAAAAGCCGCAAGACTGGCATTCATGTGTACCATCTATACGGTATGGAAGACCAGGAATGCTATCTAGTTAGATTATGCCTCTGTTATGAGCTTTGATGTAGTTCTTAAGATAAAAACTGTAATGTATAAGATTTTGTATCGATTGTACCCCACAAAGCTAATCACTTTTTGATATTTTGGATGTATTGTTGATACTGATGTTATGATTACAAACTTTGGTCAGGGTATGCCCCAAAGACTGTGTACATAATTTTTGATTTTATATATTTACCTTTCGTAAAAAAAAAGACATGATTATGTGACAAGGAAATCAAAAGTGCTCTCTTATTTACATTTGGCTATGTCAAAGGAAATTTTTACAAGAATAATAGATTGTGAATAACCTAAAGAAACATGAGAGAAACTTAAGAGTTTGAAGGCAACATCAAACAAGATTGATGTAAATTTTGAATCTCAAGAGAGAATTTGTGATGCTAAATATAAAGAAATATGAAGGTGTCAAGGAATAAGGAAGCAAGCTCATGTCCATTGTCAATCAAATCAAATTGATTGGTGAAAATTCTCCTAATCAACTAGTAGTTGATTAGTTTTTCTGTAACTCTTTTCAAAAGATATGAGTCAAAATTTCTCATTTTAAGATTATGAAGATCTATCAAAAATAACATTTGCAGAATTATTTAATGCTCTTTAAGTTGTAAATCAAAGAAGATCTAAGAGAGATGATGGAATTGAAGAAAAAATTGATAAGAGTTTACTTGGCCAAAACTTCATCATCAAAGGAAAAGGCCAATGATCTTCGGTGTAGCAATTGTAAGAAGTTTGATTATGAAGAAAAAGATTCTCGGGAGAAGGGGGAATTTTTTTATATTACAAGTACAAGATATTTGAGCATTTACAAAAGAATTGCAAATATAGTGCAAGTAATAAAAGAAGAAACTTTTTTAAAGATAGTTGGTGCATTATGGAGAACTGTACTAAATTTGATTGGTGACAAAGTGCATTAATAAATTTGATTAAAATAATTAGAAGTGTATTATATTAAAAAAAAAGTGCTTTGGAAGGTATGAAGAGAAGTACTCCGTGAAGTTTGAAGCAAAGGGGAGTATTGATTAAATTGCTTCAAACTATTATTTAGTTATTTCTTATTTTTTAAAAGTAGTGATTATAGGATTTTGTTATTTAAGTATAAGTTTATTATTGATTTTTTAAAGTTATATTTGAGTTATTAGACTGTTCGTTTTACTTGTTGAAACTTTTTTTCACATATTAGTGGAATATGTTACTCACTTTCCCTTATTTCTAACTTGTATTTATCTTTAGTTTGTTGGAACTTGGAACGTAAGCCTATATACCTAAGTAATGAATGTTGTTTAACGAGAAAAATGCAATCTGCTGTTTTTTTTTTTAAATTCTGTGCCTAAGCTGAATCTCACGCACTTAGACATGATTTCCTCGCAAGGTATAATGGGTTACTTGCTGTAGTTTTGACACGAACAACTCTAAATGGCATGCCTGTTTTTCCTATTTGAAGATGGAATGAGATGACACATCTTATTGATTTTTCAGCTTTGAAGATCCTTATGGATTCACTCTTTCTGTCTCTACTCTTGAAAGAAAAAAAACAGAAGGGTATTGTACCTTTTGTTTTCCTGTCAATATCTGTGCTTGTCTCGAATTCGAATGGGAATTGATATACGAGTGTTGTCACTAACGTAGAAGAAAAAGATTGCTTACTCCATATACGTATGGATATAGAGATAAATACAGTGGACGGCTGCAGCCGACCTCTGCTTATCTCATCTTACACTCTTTTTGGGCTACGGTGCTATGCTACATCACAGTTCTAGACCGTTAACCTCGATCTCACAGTCTTCTAATACGTTTTTTCCCATGAAAGATGATGCATTCTCTCTCTGTCTCCCCATAGCCTATGCGTACGCCAATTGTCATTGAATGGGGGTGTCAGGTCTAAGATCAGTGTGTACAGTGTTAAGACGAGAGAGTTGAAGGAGTCAGCTTTCATCTCTGCTATGCTACTGCAAGTTAATTAAGATGAAACTGTAGGATGAACCCCAACAAAGTCTCTTTTCGATCTTGTCCTTTTCACTAGGCTAGTGCAATAGGATATGGCAGGTTTTTTGCATGGTTTACTGATTGTACCTGCCCTTTCTTCTTTCTTTTAAGCATCTATCAATCTATCTATCCATATCCCACTCCTTCCATAGATTTAGCTTGAATTGCGCCTCACCCTTCTACGCACAACCCAAGCACGTTATGTCCAATTAGCTTTGAGGACTCTTATGGCTACCAATATCGCAGGACAACTCAGGAACTATAGAATAAGGACTAAACGGCTACAATACCATGATCTTGTTGTCTTGGTCAAACAATAAAATGTGATTAGTCACAAGATAATTTAGGATTTGAATGTTAGTGAAATAGTTACAAGCTAATTAATGTGAATAACGGGCAATTAAGTTTTAATGGAAACATTACACTCTTGCTTTTGTCCTGCATACATGTGTGGTGTCCATACATAGAACCTCGGTACGGTGAAAGAGAGAGGAAGGACTTGGGATAGGCAGGGCTCAGGAAGAGGCGTGAGAAAGTGAAGGCATAATGTCAGCTGTCTAGAGAAGCAGGCCTTTGCTTTGCTTGGGGACCATTTGGACTCTCTTCATCTCTCATTAGATTTTCTTGCAACCGACAATAGTCACTCTGTGTTCCCCTTCACTATATTTTACAACATGACCTTTGTTGCACCCCAAAAGTGAAGTAGAGAGAACCTTCCACTTATTCTATTTCTCACGTAATTCACTTTGCTGCACCCTAAAAAAGAAGATGAAAATAACCTCACAAAACTTACCTCTCTTCTCTGCTGGCCACGCCTCTGCTCTACTTTAATAGTCTGTCTGATCAGCCACCAGTCCTTGTGGTCCATTTACCAAGTTCCATATACAATCAAATTTTGGTTTGATTATTTAAAAGAAGGGACAGAGAGTGAGAGCTAAAGAGAGTCCAAAGCATGGAATGGAGTGGCAACTTAAGAAGGTTGGTTTCTCGATCTGAAAGTCCCCTTAACTTGCTCTACAACTACAACTTTGACCACTATCCAGGTATGCCAGAATCTTCTTATTACTGCTAACCTTCTTCTAATGACTTTCCCATCGATCTTTGTACTTATCTGAGCTGTAAATCTGCGTGTAAGCAAAGAAAACCTTCAACAAATATTATGCCACTAGTTTAATTTATTCCATGTCTTCACTCATGTCACTTGGCTCAAGTACTTAACACTAACGCAGCCTCTTTCTTTGTTTCTACGTGCCACTGAAACCAACCGTAGTCAGATTGTTTTTTCTGTGCTACGTATATTTTAACCTCCTTCTTTGTTCCTACGTGAATTGAAACCTATACTAGCAAGTTTGTAATAGCAAACAGCTAATGATATTCTGTGCTTTTCAGGAACGGATGTAAAATACTCAGATATGGCGCATACACTGAATAGATCGGTCCCCAGTATGGACAAAACCGGCTACGAAAGTCAAGAGAAGAAGAAAAGATTGACGAGTGATCAACTTGACTCACTTGAAAAAAGCTTCCAGGAAGAGATTAAGCTAGACCCCGACAGAAAGATGAAGCTGTCCCGCGAACTAGGGCTCCAACCCAGACAAATTGCTGTTTGGTTCCAAAACAGACGAGCTAGGTGGAAATCGAAGCAGCTTGAGCGATTATACGATACCCTAAAGCAGGAGTTTGATATTGTCTCTAAAGAGAAACAGAAGCTTCAAGAAGAGGTCGGAGCTAGTTCACAAGAAGTTTTCATGCAAACTTTACAATTTTCGTTCTTCACATTGGTTTAGCTTGGTGTTAAAAATGTGTAGGTTATGAAACTGAAAGCCATGCTCAGGGAACAATCCACCAGGAACAACCAAGTATCAATAGGGTACACAGAGATTTCTGGAGAAGAGACCGTGGAAAGCACATCGGTTGCTTTTCGTAGCTCTGCCAAGCAACGAGGAGGGCCAAATCAGTATCAGACTGCAGAAGCAAACTATCTTCCCAATGTCGATGAGTGTAGCCCTTTACCATCATCTTACTGGGCTATCCTGCCATCTTATCCCTAACAGAACAGGCTTCTAAGTGCGTGTATGCTCGTTCCTGATGGAATATGTTGGGGTTAATTACTCTAGCTCAGTCAGTACTTCTATAAATATGTTCGAACGTCAGCATAGCTTAGTTTAGCGAAGACGATCTTATGAACCCTAAGCTTGTTTCCTGTAAATCTTAAGTGGTTCACTATCCTACAGATGCAACAATCAATTACACAACCTTCTAGGCTCTCGCTAGTTTATTTGCAAGTACGTTTAAGATAATCGTTCCACCTATATATGCTATGTTAACTAAAATTCAAAATGCCTTCAGGGAATTGCCTATAAAACGTACAATCATTTACTGGAATACACGCTAATCAACTTGTTATTCTTTAAGAAGCGTGATCGGAATTTCAAATTTTATAGATGAACAATCCTATTGAGGATAAGGAACATATGCATGCGTGTGGCATAGAAAGAGAAAGAAGCTACACAGTTCCGTGAGTGAGCAAAAAGGAAACTTCTGATCAGAATTCTGAAGCCTCGCTGAAACGTAACAGGCTATTGGGTACCCTTCTTTTTTGGGGGGAGACGAAATTGAAATCGTTATTAAATGTCAACTTTTGGTGACAATTTACAAATTCGTCACAAAAAGTCGCGGTTTTGGTAATGTCACATAAAATTATTGCTAAACCAGTTTCTTTAGCGACGATTTACTTGAGTCGCCGCGAAAAGTTCTCAATTTGGCGATAGTTTGAGTGTTTCGTCCCCAAAGGTTGAGCACGATAAATTAAATCGTAGCAAAATCACAAACTTTTTGGAATGCAATAGTTTGTTCATTAGTAAAAGTCTGCATTTGGCAACTAAACCTATATATCGTCACACCAAAAGATGATATTAAAGAATTTATAATTAATAAATTTAATTTGATAATTTTTAACGATAAATATGTTTAATAATCTTAAGGTTAATTATAATTGACATTTTATAAATAATTTTTCATATTTTTTCATTTGCTTTCTTTATAAATTTGTTTCAATATATAGTTAATGCATTAAAACTCTATAAATTATCTTTTTCAATATAAAAAGATAAACATACTAAAATTTAATATTAACAAGATAAAAATAATAAATTTAAGTTGATAGTATTCTTAACCATTAATATTTATTAACAATAAAATAATAATACATAAAAATATTGAAAATGGTAAGTAATATAATATAATGATATATGCAGGTAAGTAGTACAAGACTTTAATTAGAAGTTTAACAATTCTTACAGACATATAACAACAACATCAATAAGTAGTATGAATTTTGTTGAAACGCAAGATCTAGAGTGGTCCAATAATATGCAGCCTTACTTTAACTAGTAAAGAGACTATTTACAAAATTCTTATAAACATAACAATAAATAAAGTTTCACGTTGATTCCAACGAAAAGGAAATGAAATAATTAATTTTTTAGATTCTAGTGATATGAGAGTTGATAAAGATAAATGAGTTCCCTATGTCTGGATTTTCACAAAGGGTCATTGCACGTTCGAAGGCATTAATTGAAAAAGTCACAGATCTTCCCTCATGTGTTGGGTTATTGATACCCTCTTCCAACAACTTCTTGACTATAGCTAAATTAGTAGGAGATACAGTGAACGGATCCTCAGACGCAGTATAGATCATTGAATTAGATGAACTACCAGTACAGTGTGTTTCACTTAAGACACAATTAGTATAGAACTTAGATAGCTAGTTAAGTCAAACAGTATAACGAAACCAATATGGAGCACATGCATACTTGATTTAACAAACAGAGCCATTAGAATTGATGGTTGTTCCAAAACAATCGATTTTTCTAATCCTTTACGAACCATCGGGACATCGCTACCGCCTCCATTTACATCTATGTTCATTTGAAGATTCGAGGAAGCTTAACACAATATATCGTGTATACAATCAGATGTTCATATATATAATAGCTTTATAACAGGAAATGAGGTACAAATAATAAAGGAAGCGAGGTAGTTCGAATGATGCGAAAAACTATGAAGAAAAAGATTGACTATGGAGGGTAAGGCGTGATTAATGTTTGATGAGGAGATTTGTTCTGGATTGAATTGTTTTTTATTAGGGAAAATTTTGTCACATTCTTCCTAGCGGAGCTCATTTCTATCACCAGAAACTAGTCGTTACATCAACATTCCTCTATGAATTAATGTTAGCAGTTATATTCTGAAAAGTCAATTTAGCATAAAAGTCATTTTGTTCAATTAAATTCTCGATGATAAGTCACAATACTATAGTTCACTAGTTATACATCTTCTATCTGCCTATTGAGATGTCTGAAAAGCAGTAAATTGGGAATGATTAGAAAGATTAAACAAATTGAAGTTTGCAAGACAAATAAAAGTTTTTCAAAGAAGATTGTTTAATATTATGAGCGTACTCATTTACCCTTATTAAAATGGAAGTAGAATTGGGCAAAATAAAAGTAGGATTCTTGTATTATTATCTTTTAACATTGTCGTAAAACTGTGATATTTCATGTTCCTCCAACTTTTGGTAATCCTATTAGTGAGCATTAATATATACAATCTTGAATCACCTTTGGTAGAAGGCTTCTTTAAGAAATAGTTGGAGATGGCTCTATTATGAAGCGGTAGCCTTATGAAAATTGAGGTACTTTGGTCACTACCCAAAACTTTTCATTAACTGAATGCTTTGCTTCACTATGTTATAACTAGTAGATATGTAAATGACTTCTATGACAATATTCTTTTGTTGAACTGTGTGTTGATCAATAAAATAATAATTACATAAATTGAAATTATCGAATCCAATTATAAATTTAAATGTTTCTTGAAATTACATATATTATATAAACCTAAATGCTTGTTAGAATATTTTAATGTCAAAGAGAGATCTAAGTTAAGAACATTAATTATGCTTTATTCCTACTATATGTAGCCTTGGGGAAAATTATCAAGGTGATCATTAAAGTAGTGCAACAAGGTCCACATTACTAGCTTAGCTCTAAGTTAGGAACAACTTTATAAGTGTCTCTAACAGAACTTTCATCGAACACTTGATAGTAAAAAAAAAAATCATCCCTAACTAATAACAAAAATGCAAACAATGAACCCATTCTAGACCAACATCAACCCATTCTATCATAATGAAGCATAATGGTGGCAATTTACGTAGACAATCAAAACCATATCACAAAAAATAAAGGAACAAAGAAGAACAGAAAAGCATATCACAACAACCCAAAGAATGAAAAGAGAATAGAAAAACAATACATAAGGAGGGCAAATTACTTGAACAGACGGACAATCAAAGGCGACTACAACAAAAGACGAAGATTCACCACGCACGAGGCTTCTTTAACAATTGCCAAAACTAGAGGGAGAATGGATGAAAATGACGAATAGTTGAAGACAAAGATGGCTTCATATTTGGCTTCATTTTCATGGTAATAACCTAATAGGGAATGACGTCGTTTGCTGTACAACAAAATGATGACATTTGTTGTACAAAAATCAACATCATTTGTTAGATGGTGAACAAAGAGGATTGTTGACGAATAACATCAAAACGACGTCGTTTTCGATAACGTCGAAAGAAATATACCATTTAGTGAGGATTTAAAAACCTGTCGCCAAATGGTTTGCCATTACCATTTGGTTTCACATTTGGGTAACATAATAGTATAATATATGTAAATTATATAATAAAATACGAAATTTTGATATAAAAATAAATAATAATAATTAAATAGAGTTATATATATATATATTACATAAGTAAGATATGAGAATATTTATATATAATGTAAATTTTCATAAATCACTACACTACTTACATTACCTGGTCGATATTAAATTTCTATTAAAAATTTTATTAGGTATAACAAAACTGTAATTTATTATATATAATTTCTATAGTAATTTATGTTTATGATATACTAAAAATTAGCAAAATTTAAAATCTATATAAAAAAAGTGTAGCATTGGTGACACTTTTGAAAATTGATCGTCAAAACTGTACATTTGCGATGATTTGTGATATCATTGCCAAATAGATGGGTATGTAAACAAATTAAGCGAAAAGTCGTAACGTTCATACAAAAAGCGATGATTTTTTAAATTGATTGCCAAATGGGTATCTAGCGATTTTCTTTTGGCGATGAAATGTGAATTCATCATAAAATCTTTGGACATTTAAGAAAAATAAACTGAGATTACATCGTTTGTTCAACGTCAGATGACGTCGACTCAGCATATATTAAATGAAACATAGTCGAGATCACCTTCCCTTTATTTCCTCTCTACCATGCCAGTTTTTGCCTTTTTTTCCCCCCTCCCGCGTTGGTTTCTCATCATTTTCTCTTCTCTTTGCCAGTTTTTGCGTGCCACTATCTTCTCCAATCGTCGTCCTTCTGTCCTTCAATTGAGGTAGTCATTCAGCATTTGTTTGTTTGGTTTGTGTTTGTATTCATAGTGTTGGTATTTTAAAATGGTACATTGCACGAGTTTAATGAATCTTTGGAGTATTTTTGTGTTTGTTTGGATTATCTGTGGTACATTTGGCTTTCCAATGTGTTAATGTTAGTTGAGGAAGGAAAAAGACACGATTTCCTTAGGTAATTTGGGATGAATCTGTCATGCCTTTCAAGTGTTCGACGAAAGTTCTTAGTGGTCTCTTTAATAGTTTTCTCCTTATTTTCGTTGCAAATTATTTCAGTTTTACAGAATTTCAATAAAGACAGTGAATATATGGCTAATTTAATTAATTGATTTATACATTGTGCTTTAGATAAGTTGGTTTCTAACAATAAACCCAATCTTAGTTTAATGGATGGACTAGACTCTTGTTTTAATTCTTAGTTTCTATTTTAAATGTTTTGTATTTTCTCATATTATATTCTTTGATTTTGATATTGATATTTGTATAACGTGTTGGGATAGGGTATATTTTCAATTCAGAATTAGTTGATTATTATAGTGTTTTTATGAATAACATATCAGAATAAGCGAGATGTTAGAGGATTATAGGAATTATATGGAGACTATGAATGAAACTGGTTTGCCTAACATCATTGATAGTATTATTGAAGATAATTTTGACAAGTTATTGAAAGTTGCATAAGAAGAATTACATCCAGGGTGCTCGAATTTCTCACAACTCTCTTTTGTTGTGAAGTTGTTGCATTTGAAGGTGTATAATAAATGAAGTAACAAGTCTTTTGACATGTTAATTGACTTGCACAATGATGCATTACCTGTTGGACACAAATTACCCAAATCTTACTATGATGTAAAGAAATTGTTAAGGGATCTCGGATTAGGATATATATCAATACATGCTTGTAAGTATGATTATGCTATATTTTGGAAGGACAATAAAGATCTTGAAGAGTGTCTCATTTGTGGAGCATCAAGGTGGCAATTGAATGATAGGAGAGGGAAAAAGATACCGAAAAAATCTTAAGATACTTTCGGATTAAACAACGACTATAGAGGCTTTTTATGTCAACAAAAATAATTGTAGATATTAGGTGGCATAAAGCGAAACACATAGATGATAACATTATACGTCATCCAACAGATTCAATGACATGGAAAGACTTTGATGAAAAGTTTCCATGGTTTGTACAGGATCATCGTAATGTTCGACTTGGTTTAGCCTCAGATGGATTTAATCCTTTTGGTAATATGAGTACTTTGTAAAGCATGTGGTCGGTAATTATAGTGCCATACAATTTACCACCTTGGAAGTATATGAAAGAGCCTTTCATGCTACTATCTTACTTATTCTAGGACCTAATAAGGATATCAATGTATATATGCAACCATTAATTGATGACTTAAACGATCTATGGGAGGTTGGATTATAAACATTTGATGTTGTTTAAGGTGAAACATTTATAATGCATATGGTTCGGACTATAAATAATTTTCCAGCGTATGGGAATTTGTCTGGATGGAGCACTAAAGGATATATGGCTTTTCCTGTGTATAACCATCAAACTTATTCGATAATGCTACGAAGTAAAATATGTTATACGGGATATTGTCGTTTCTTGGAACATGGGCATAGATGGCGGAGAAGCAAATTGTTTAATGGCAAAGTAGAATTGGGTGATGCTCCTTTATAGTTGTCTAGTGATGATGTGATTTACCAACTAACATAATTAGGTGACATTACACCTAGCAAACACCCAAGTAATAGAAAGCGAAAGCGAAATGTTGTTGAGCTTAATTGGAATAATAAAGCATATTTTTCGATTTGTCATAATGGAAGGAATTGCTATTGAGGCATAATCTTTGATGCGATGCATATTATTGTTCATAAGAGATTGTTGTTTATATTGTTTGAAAATTAACAAGCCACCATTTAAATTAAATTATGATAAAAACTAATAAGCCACCATTTGAGGATGATAAGCGATTAAAGAGTGTTATAATACAAAGCTTCTTGACATGTTTATTATGAATTGAAATTTGTTCAACTCCTCCAACTAAACTATGTCAAATAATCCTCCATCTACTTCATGTTCCTGTATTTCAAATAAAAAGTGATAAAGTTAAATTATTTTCTCACCCCATAGGTATATAAATGACGAACTTTCAGATAGTATTATATTCAATTTTCCTATACTTGCATAATTTGATTTAAGATGTGAAGGGATCTAACTTTATTTAAATTCAACATCCTGTAATTAAAGTGATGTGTGGTATACTAAATATTTTTTAGAAGATCTTGAAACAAGTGAAGTGATGAAAAATTATGATTATGGGAATATTAAGTGCTCCGAAATGATTAAATTCTAAATTTAATAAGTTCTTTATGTTGTTATTCTATTTAGGTTTATTTAATATTAGAAATTCATTTAGAAATCATTTAATAATATCATTATAGATATTCAATATACTGCACCTGGTGGAAACAAAGGAAAGAAGGTGGAAATTAGCAAAGATTTCCCTCCTCCACAATAACCAGAGCAACCACAACAACTGACTTCATCTATCAATGAAACCAGTCAACAACAACGTCTTTCTACCTCAACTACTGAAGAGGAATCTTAAGGTTTATAACTCTTTAGCACCTATGATTTCACTTATCTTCAAATATATATTTACATGTTTAATGCATTTTTTCTTATCATTATTCTCTTGTTGTCAAATTCTAATGTCACTGTCAGGAAAAGAGGTGTAGTATCACTAAAGGTCCTAAGTTGCAACGCATGAATGTTGTAATGAACAGAAAGTTGTCTGTACATATTAACCCCTCACAAGGTCGTCCTGTTGATAAGGTCCAGTTAGCAAAATTATACAATTAGCAAAATTATCTAGTGAGTCAGGGGTCGCCGTCAAGATTGAATTGCCTTGCCATAAGCATGCCAAGTAATTGAAGAAAGACAACTTGCTTCAAAATGCTTTTGACAAAGTTTCGGTAATTTTTCAATTTATTTAATTATATGCATTTTTTAACTAACATTTAAACACTAATTTAACTTTTACTTATTGTTCACAGATGAAACTCAATATCGTCAATATCGAGAACCCTAAAGTTTCAAGCTATGTAGTTCATTGTTGACACAAAGGGCAAAGGATCATCATTATCAACTACATAAATACTACAAATCTTTTCCTTCGAATGAGAAGGCAAGGAGATATGTTTCTGAATGAGTGACCGTTGGATCCCAAATTTTTAGTGGAAATTAGAAATATTAAAATGAAATGAAATGAGTGTTTTTGTCTATGAATTGTGTTATAGATGTAT
>JAOTAX010000004.1:28393260-28404555 GCA_025629825.1 Erythroxylum guanchezii
AATGATTATAAATTATAATTCTAATTTACAATTAGAATTAGATAAATTAAAACTCCTTTTAATTTATCTTTAATTCTTCAATTAAATAATTCATAATCATAAATCATGATTGACGTTTAGCGACATGTCATGATTACCCAAATATCAAGAATGTCAAAGTAATTGACTTAACCTGTTTATGCATAGCTATAATGTATAATTTAATCCTTTCGTCATTCAATATTCTAATTGAACAGAGTATGGATACAATGTCTACTCTTATCATCCAATCATGTCTGTTCTCGCTAATTAGTGATTGATTTATAATTGAAATTTGAAAACTCCTTTTCAAATATCAATTCACTCTAGTCAGAGAATTCCATAAATTATTACTAATCATGAACAATAGAATATTCTCTCTAATTAATTTAGAGTAACGAATCCTATATTGACTTACTCAACTATCTACATATGGTTCATACTGTATCCAATTACTATCGATTGAATTATCTCAGGACGATTCATAAGTAGCATCAAAACACAGTAATTCCCACACTAGATACCTTGGTAATCTCAAGTCTAAGAATCAATTATACAACCATCATTATGAGATAATCTATAGACACATAAGTAATATTCCATTCAGAATTCTCTTAATCGGGTTAGTTCAGTGACTTATTCTCTAATAATCACCCACACATTAGTTTAAGTATCTCTATACTTTAATTTATGAGACCAATTACTTTCTTAATAAGAAAGAAACATAATGTGCACTAGTTTTACCATTTCAACAATATTCAGTATTGATGAAACTATAATTAGGAACATTTAGAAATAACACATAAGTGTAAATTGAATTTCATAATTATGATATCATCATAATTTAAATTACACAGTAATTATACCAAGGATTTTATCTTTACTATTAAAACATAAAATATTAATTAAATTAATACATAAAAATAAATAAAGCCTTTTTATTAATTCAAAATAATGTCATACATTAATTTCCATCCAATTGATTAGCTGCAAGGGCATAAACTAACAATCTCCCACTTACAGTAAAATCAATCCCCTATGATTCTTATACCATATCCATCCATACGTCGATCATGTCTCACTACTTATCAAATCTCATTGATAAGATAATAAAGTCTAACACAAAGCTTGTAATAGTCAATGAATTATACTACAAGGTCATAACATATGTCCTCTTCCGTGCAAGAAGAACCTGTTTCATGGAATATTAATGCCCTTACTAATATCTGAGTTGCACTTAAGGTTAAGGACAATTCAAATTCAAAATGCTAGCATTACATAAATAGTCTTGTATTGGAAATGACCATCTAGTGACAATGGATTGACTGCAATTCTCGTGAAGCTCATGTGTAATTAATTGTATCCGTGTGATGTATAGGAGTAATAAATGGCACATTGTTAACGTTTCAACTAATGTAATATAGAATGATTATATTAATAAAAGTTCTAATTGGTTGGTATTTCTTTGTGCAATGGATGCTACTAATATATTTTAAATCATTATAACATAATAAACATTATATTTAGTTACGGTGATTAAATGTGATTTTTATATTTTATATTACTCTTATTATATAAAATTGATGTATAAATTTCTTTAGTTATATTAAATATCCATTTCTTTTTATATCCAATTTATGATAATTAATTAATTTAATACATTACAACAGAACAGAGTATTAGCTACGTTTTTTTTGCGATGAAACGAAAATCGTCGCTAAATGTCAACTTTTGGCGACGATTTACAAATTCTTCACAGAAAGTCGCAATTTTGGCAACATCACATAAAATCATCTCTAAATCAGTTTCGTCGACAATTTACTTGAGTTGTTATGAAAAGTTCTCAATTTGGCAACGGCTTAATTGTTTCGTCCCTAAAGGTCTAGCATGTTGCTAAGATACATTAAACGGTAGCAAAATCATAAAATTTTTGCGATGCAATGGTTTCTTCATTGCTAAAAGTCTACATTTGGTGACTAAACCTATAAATTGTCGCCAAAAGTCGATATTAAAGAAATTATAATTAATAAATTTAATTGATAATTTTTTAATGGTAAATGTGCATAATAATCCTAAGGTTAATTATAATTGATATTTTATAAATAAATTTTCATATTTTTTCGTTTGCCTTCTTTATAAATTTGTTTAAATATATAGCTAATGCATTAAAACTCTATAAATTATCTATTTCGATATAAAAAGATAAACATACCTAAAAAGTTAATATTAATGAGATAAAAATAATACATTTAAGATGATACTATTCTTAATCATTAATATTTATTAACAATAAAATAATAATACATAAAAATTTTGAAAATGGAAAGCAATATAATATAATGATATATCCAGGTAAGTAGTCCAAGATTTTAATTAGAAGTTTAACAATTCTTACAGACATACAATAACAACAATAACTCCCAGTATGAATCAAGTTGACACGCGAGATTTGGGGAGGTCCAATAGTACGCAACCTTACCCTAAATAGTAAAGAGGTCATTTAAAAATTTCTTACAAACATAACAATACATAAAGTTTCATATTGATTCCATCGAAATGGAAATGAAATAATTAATTTTTTAGATTCCAAGTGACACAAGAGACGATAAAGATAAATGAGTTCCCTATGTCTGAATTTCCAAAAAGCGTCATTACACGTTCAAAGGCATCAATTGAAAAGGTCACAAATCTTCCCTCAAGTGTTGGGTTATTGACACCCTCTTCTAACAACTTCTTGGCTATAGTTAAATTAGTTGGAGATACAGTGACCGAATCCTTAGATGTAGTATGGATCATTGAATTAGATGAACTACTAGTATGATGTGTTTCACCTAAGACACAATTAGTATAGTACTTAGATAGCTAGTTAAGTCAAATGGCATAACGAAACTAGTATGGAACACATACATACCTGAACGAACAGATATAGTAATTGGAATTGATGATTGTTCCAAAACAACCAATTTCCCTAATCCTTTACGAACCCTCATGACATGTCTTCGCCTCCATTTCCATCTATGTTCTCTTAAAGATTCAAGGAAGCTTAACAGAGCATATGATATATATAATCAAATGTTCATATATATAATAGCTTCATGACAGGAAATGAGATCTAGATAATAAAGATAGTGAGGTAGTTTAGATGATACTACCTAATGAGATGAAAGTTACCCTTATTAGAATAAAAGTAATCCATTTACCCTTTATACCCTATCTAAATTTTTGAATTTAAAGTAAAGTACACATGACCATGTTCTTTATATACAGAAATATAGTATTTTTCCCTAACAACTTGCTACAGAGTTAAATACTATTCAGATCTTTCATCAAATAGTTAGCAGGCTTTCCTAAAAGATATGTAAATGACTTCCATTATAATATTGTTTTGTTGGACAGTGCGTTGATCAATAAAATAATTATTACATAAATTGAAATTATCGAAAGCAATTATAAATTTAAATGTTTCTTGAAATTAGATATATTATATAAATCTAAATGCTTGTTGGAATATTTTAATATGAAAGCGAGATTTAAGTTAAAAACATTAATTATGCTTTATTCCTATTGTATGTTAGTTTTGGGGAAAATTATCAAGGTGATCATTAAAGTAATGCAAACAAACAGCAGAGGCTTCACACAATTTTAGTGACACAGTCCATGTTACCAGCTTAGATGTAAGATGGGAACAACTTTATAAGTGTCTCGATAGTCAAAAAAATCATCCCTAAGTAACAACAAAAAAGCAAATAATAAACCCATTCTGGACCACCATCAACCCATTCTGTCACAATGAAGCGTAGCAATGGCAATTTACACAGACAACCGAAACCACATCACAAAAAATAGAGGGATAAAGAAGAACAAAAAAGCACATCATAGCAGCCCAGAGAATGAAAGGAGAATGGAAAAACAATAAATAAGGTGGACGACTTACTTAGACGGACAGACAATTGAAGACGACCACAACAGAAGACAAAGATTCACTATGCGCAAGAATTCTTTAACAACTTCCAAAACCAGAGGGAGAATGGATGAAAATGACGAATATTTAAAGATGAAGATGGCTTAATTTTCATGCTAATAACCTAGTAGAGAATGACGTCGTTTGCTGTAAAAACAAAACGACGACATATGTTATACAGAAAACAACGACATTTGTTGGATATTAAATGAAGAGGAATGTTGATGGCTAACACGAATAGAATGTTGTTTGTAGTTAACGTAAACGATATCGTTTTCAATAAAGTCAAAAGAAATATACCATTTAGTGAGGATTCAAAAACTCGTCCCTAAATGGTTTGTCATTACCATTTGGTTTCACATTTGGGTAACATAATAATATAATATATGTAAATCATATGTTACAATATGAAATTTTGATATAATAAATAGATAATTATTATTAAATAGAGTAATATATATTACATAAGTAAGACATGAGAATATTTATATATAATGTAAATTTTCATAAATCATTACAATAGTTACATTACCTATTCGATATTAAATTGTTATTAAAAATTTTATTAAGTGTAACAAAATTGTAATTTATTATATATAATCTTTATAGTAATTTATGTTTATGATATATTTAAAAAATTTAGCAAAAATTTAAAATCTATAAAAGAAAGTGTAACATTGGCGATGCTTTTGAAAATTGGTCATCAAAAGTGCACATTTTGCAATGATTTGTGATATCATCATCAAATTGATGGACAAATTAAGTGAAACATCATCGCATTCATACAAATAAAGGTGACAATTTTTTAAATTGGTCAGCAAATGAGTATTTGGCAGTTTTCTTTTGTTAACAAAATGTTAATTCGTCATAAAATATTTGGATGTTTAAAAAATTAAGTTGAGACGACGTCGTTTCTTTAACGTAAAACGATGCTATCTCAACATCTATTAAATGAAACAGTGTCGAGGTCACCTTCCCCTTATTTCCTCTCTCCCGCGCCAATTTCCACCTTTTTTCCCCGCTTTGGTTTCTTGTTGTTTTCTCTTCTCCTCGCCGGATTTTGTGTGCCACTATCTTCTCTAGTCTTCGTCCTTTTGTCCTTCAGTCAAAGGAAGTTATTCAGCATTTGTTGCTTAGTTTGTGTTGTATACATAGTGTTAGTATTTGAAGATGGTACATTGCATGAGTTTAATGAATTTTTGGAGTGGTTTTGCGTTTTTTTGAATTATCTGTGGTGCATTTGGCTTTCCAATGTGTTAATGTTAGTTGAGGAAGGAAAAAGACATGATTTCCTTAGGTAATTTGGCATGAATCTGTCATGCCTTTGAAGTGTTCGACAAAAGTTCTTGGTGGTCTCTTTAATGGTTTTCTCCTTATTCATTGCAGTTTATTTCAGTTTTACATAATTTCAATATATTATTCCAATATTGACTCATTGTAATTCATATTCACTTTGTGTAAAATCCTAGAAACAACTATATATAAGACTTTCCTATTTAGTTTTAAATTATTGGATATCCTTATGCATCTCTCTTCACCTAGGGAAAAACCTTATAAATCACTTTGTAACTTCTCATTTATTTTTGAATGTTTGGATATCCTTTTAAGTCTCTCTTCACTTTATGCAAAATCCTAGAAACCACTATAGGATATCTCCATTTAGTTTTAAATGTATGGATATCCCTTTATATCTTTCTTCACTTTAGGTGAAACCATATAAACAATGCTAGGACTTCTCTATTAGTTTTAAATGTCTAAATATCCCTTTAGGTCTCTCTTCACCTTAGGTAAAACCCAAAAAACCACTCTAAGACTTCCCTTTTTAGTCACAACGAGAAGCCTTAGTTTCGTGATTCATATGGTTTAACAATGCCAAGTACCGTAGTGTTTGTTTGTATGATAACTTACAATATAGACTTGTACTGATTAATTGACAAAACTTGACAAGATTTGTCATTATGTTATATAGAACGAGCATTGCATTTAATAATTCAATTTTTTAATTTTAATTGTATAGCTATATGGATAAAAGTTGGATGTCTCAAAGGAACTTGTCCACTGAATACGTAGAAGGAGTTAAGAGTTTTATGCAATTTGTAAAATATCAAATGGGTGATGAATGTCGTATTCGTTGACCATACATAGATTGCTTAAATGTCAACAATCAAAGTTAAGATGTGGTAAATAATCATTTGCTAATTTGAGGCATAGATAAATTATATAATTCGTGGCTTTATCATTGTGAATGTAAGGAAGCAAGTTGTGGTAGAAGTGTTGATGATAGTAACAATAATGACCAATATGATGGGAATGATGATGTTGGAATAGGCGAGATGTTAGAGGACTATGGGAATTATATGAAGACTATAAATGAAACTAGTTTGCCTAACTTCATTGGTAGTTTTACTGAAGATAATTTTGATAAGTTATTGAAAGTTACACAAGAAGAATTATATCCAGGGTGCTTGAATTTCTCATAGCTCTATTTTATTGTGAAGTTGTTACATTTAAAGATGTATAATAAATGGAATAATAAGTCTTTTAACATGTTAATTGACTTGCACAATTATGCATTACCTGTTGGACACAAAATACCCAAATTTTACTATGATGCAAAGAAATTGTTAAGGGATCTCATATTAGGATATATATAAATTCATGCTTGTAAATATGATTGTGATATATTTTGGAAGGACAATAAAGATCTTAAAGAGTGTCTCATTTGTGGAACATCAAGCTGGCAGTTGGATGATAGGAGAGGGAATAGGATACCGGTAAAAAAATCTTGAGATACTTTCTGATTAAACCATGACTATAGAGGCTTTTTATGCCAACAAAAATAGTAGTAGATATAACGTGGCATAAAGAGAAACGTATAGATGATAACATTATGCGTAATCCAACAGATTCGATGACATGGTATGATAATGACCTTTTTGTCCTTGCAAGTCAAGTGAAGCAAGTTTTCTACCTCAATGATACTGTATTAGGCAACAATTAAAAGGTCGTTCGAAAATTTCAACACTAAAGTTTCTTCGATTTTTATGAAAGGCATAATGATATAATAAGTGAGGATGATGATAAAGTATATCAAGAGATTGAATTAGACTTGAATAATGAAGCCATTCGAATAGAAGATACAGATATATCTTTATTTCATAGGAGAGATGTTAAGCCCAATATAATACAAGTGGATGAAGTACAAGCCAATTTTATCTTCGAAAGAGATGAAGAATATATTGAGGATAAATATATGAAAATGGTGATACTTTGGCCAAATATAATATTGATGAAGAGTCGAGTTATAATGTAATTAATGATGATGATTTTGAAGATGTTGATGATGATGATTGAAGGGAAAAAAATTGTTATTTATATAAGATTGTTATTTATATTGTTTAAAAACTGACAAGCCACCATTTAAATGAACTGATGATTATAGTTAATTAACTAACTTGGGATTTGAGAAAACAATCAAAATAATCCCGTCAAAGGATCGACAACTTTGATCTTCTAAGTTCTAATAAAAAATCATACTTTCATATTCTTCAATGTAATCTTTTATACTAGAATTATTTTGTCTCATTTATGAGATAATGTAATCACAATTTGAGGATGAGAAGCGATTAAAGAGTGTTATAATACAAACCTTCTTGACATGTTTATTATTAATTGAAATTTGCTCAAGTCCTCCAACTAAACTACGCCAAATAATCCTCCATCTACTTCCTATTCTTGTATTTCAAATAATAGGTGATAAAATTAAATTATTTTCTCGCCACCTAGGTATATTAATGATGGACTTTATAAATTTGGGAAGTTCTTTATGTTGTTATTCTAATTATGTTTATTTTGTATTGGAAATTCATTCAAAAATCATTTAATAATATCATTATAGATATTCAATATAATGGCACCCGGTAGAAACAGAAGAAAGAAGGTGGAAACTACATAAGATTTTCCTCCCCCACAACAACCAGATCAACCACAACAATTGGCTTCATCTACCAATGAAGCCAGCTAATAACGTCTATCTACCTCAACTACTCATAAGGGATCTTCAAGTTTGTTACTCTTTACCACCTATGATTTTACTTATCTTCAAATATATATTTACATGTTTAATGAATTTTTTTCTTATCATTGTTCTCTTGTTGTCATGTTATAATACCATCGTCAGGAAAAGAGGTAAAGGTATCACTAAAGATTCTGAGTTGCAATGCATGAATGTTGCAATGAACAACAAGTTTTCTGTGCATATTGATCACTCACAAGGTCGTCCTGTTGACAAGGTCCAGTCAGTAAAATTGTCCAGTGAATTAGGAGTTGTTATTAGGACTAAATTACCTTGCCTTAAACATGCCAGACAATTGAAGATAGACAAATTGCTTCAAAATGCTCTTGACAAAGTTTCTATAATTTTTTAATTTATTTAATTATATTCATTTTTAACTAATATTTAAACATTAATTTAACTTTTACTTGTTGTTCACAGATGGAACTCAATATCATCGATATCGAGAACCCGGAAGTTTCAAGTTGTGTCAGTTCACTATTGAAACAAAGGGCAAAGGATCATCATTACTGTCTACATAAATACTACAAATCTTTTCCTTTGAATGAGGAGGCAAGGAGACATGTTCCAGAATGAGTGACTCCAGAAAATTGGAGTCAAATGTGTGATTATTAGGCCTCTGCCAATGTTAAGGTTTGCCTTTTTTCTCTTCATATTTGCTTCAATTAATCTTGTGCCACATTTAATGACTATCTCTTTTCTGTATTTAGGAAAAATGTGAGAAAGCCAAGGTTAATAGAGAAAAAATGAGAACTCCTCACAACCAAGACTCCAAATCATTTGTTGTCGTCTGAAAAGAATTAGTAAGTTTTTTGGTTAGAAATTATAATTATATCAGTTAATACAATATTATTTAATGCTTTTCAATTTTTGTTTTCCTAAAACAGAGTGAAAAGGAGCTACATGGATAAGAGTGTGATAAGATCACACTCTACAAACTGACATATTATAAGGAAGGTGAAGTTTAGACGTCTGAAGAAGTGTAGGATAATTCTGTAAATCTAAAAATTGGTTTAATTTTTATGTTTATTAAATTTTGAATTAAATATTGATTTTTTTTAAAAAAAATTAGAATAAGATGCAGGAGTTGTTGCAAAGCTCCTTGTCTGACGGAAATGAGTCAAATGTAGATGATATTTGCAATAATATCCTTGGTACAAGATCAGGCTACATCAAAGGTCTCGGGCATGACCCTAAGCTTATTAAGGCATCTTCATCACGACCAATATACGTAACGATGCTTTAAGAGAAGAATCGGTCGCTTAAGGCTTCATTACAACTTAATAAACAAAAGTTAGATCGTACTGAACAAAAGTTGACCAAGCTTGAATAGATGGCAAACAAATACTAAGCTCAAATTATGAAAGTAATAGTGACGATGGAAATGACCCTTAGTTTGTACATAAGCTTTTTTGTAGATAACATTTAATGACATTTATTTTTATATAAATTGTTGTTTATTTTAATTTTCGTTTAATTAATTATAATTCAAAATATCTAAATATCACAAACAATATGATGGATTAAAAATCTAAAAAATAATCATAATTGAATATCCAATTTTCTATACAAATGTTTACTAAAAAATCAAAACTCTTCACCAAATCTTTTTAGCAACGTTATTCAAAATGTCACCAATAATTTTTTTTAATTAAATAAAAAATGTAGCACAAAAGATTTTCCAATGATTCCAAAATCGTCACAAAAAGTTTTTAGATACATTATCTAAATCATTGCCAATAACATTTAGCTACGATTTGAGAATCGTCGCAAATAACCCATCAAAATCGCCACAAATAATTATCATCGCAATATATTATTAGCTATAGGTAATTAGCATAGCTAATAACTTAACTTTTAACCACGAATAATAGCCATCGCAAATAGTCTTTCGCGACGATTGGTTTTAACCCCACCCATCTCTTTTGGCAATGTACCACAAATCGAAGCGAAAAATAATTTGCAACAATGTTTGAAAACATCATTGATAATATTTTTTTATCTGGATTTTACGACAAAATGTTCGATGATTTCTTTTCGTCGCTAAAAATTTTTTACAACAATTTTTGTACTTATACCAATGAAAATATTCGTCGACAAATGTCCTTTATGTTATAGTGAGAGCATACTTTGATAAGTTAATAAAAAAAATAATTAAAATTTAAACCTAATAGTATAATAATAAAAAATAAAATGATGAAACTAGATGAAACAACTGAGTTGTTAATAAATTCGCAGGCTATCCTCAAATTTTCTTCGAGCAAGTAAATAAAAATCACAACTGCAAAATAATGAAAAACACCGACGTTTGGTAACGCAGTTTGGCACACCTTGCCTGCGTCTACGGGGCCCTCACCTAGATTAAATTCTTTCACTGTAGTGCACAAAAAATTACACAAGATTGATCTACCCCGTAAGACCCAATCTATGTAACCGACCCACAGCCTAACTACCTGTGAAAGAATTCACACCCAATAGTACGACCGCCTCGTACTAACCTCAACCGAGAATTTTTAAAACTATTTCTACTCAAAAAATAAAGACAAATAAAATGAAGAACGTAACAATTTCAAATCTAAAAAACTTCGCTAAAATATTCAAACAGCAGCACCGACTATAAGTGTACTCATCTGTGATAAAGACTTCTAGGTACTGCAACCATCAATCAAGAACCCAACACAAAACATCAACTGCGCATAACCCTTGGACTGCTTAATAGAGATAACACTAGTGGAACAACGCTGCTCTAAACAGAACCCCCGAAACAAGCTCAACCAGCAGACCAAAATCAGAACAGACCAACAGCAAATCAGCAGACTACTCTTCAACGTAGTTCACCAAAAAGATAAGACATATACGCAGATTCCTCACACACTCTTGTTCCAGTTTTCACGCGCACACCTTCAGCCAATTACCAACCCAAGCAGTCACACAACATCTCTCAAATCACTAAAAAAAATCAGATCAACACTTCACCGTTCACGCACACAGCTGCAATCAACACACCACCACAAACATCACCAAGTCACTCACGTGTAGAGTGCAGAAGATAGGTTACGTATGCAGGAAATCTAAGGCCTAGAATCTCACATACCCCCACTGCTCAAGCCAACATCCAGCAGACCCACGGCTAGGATTTACTTTCCTTTTATCCACACAATCCTCGCAAAAACAACTTCCTTTGTTATTCTTCTATCAACAACAACAAGCAGTAAACCTTGACTCCGTATAATACACCACT
>JAOTAX010000004.1:28404655-28421391 GCA_025629825.1 Erythroxylum guanchezii
GTGTGTATTGGTTTGGATATATAGAAGTGTGTTTTATTTGATTTGCAGATTTTTGAGATTTTGAAAATGCAGCCGTTATGTTGCCGAAATTTTTATGGCAAGGAATAAAAATAAGAATAAGAATAAAAATTAGAATGGGTTTTGTTAAAGATGAGATAAGATTTTGGTTAAAAGATGGAATTTTAGGACATGTATGAATGTATAAGAAGATTTTTTATGAATTGAGATTTGCATGAGAATGAATTTCCAAAAGGGAAATTGTATGGTTTTTGTTTGATTTGAATGAGTTTGAAGAAAGAAAAAAGGATTGATTAAAGATGAATTAAAAAAAATTGTTACCGGTTTTCGGATTAATCTTAGGGTTTCCAACGCGACATGCAACACGCGACACGCGAGAAATTTTTCTAAAATTTTGTTACCCGGATGTCGGACATTAGATTCGGTTCTTTTGAACCGTTTGATTACTTCGTCTTTGCTTTGTTTCCGATCCGCATTTGTATTATCCGTTTCGCTCCGAGTATCCAATTCGATTCGATTAGTTTCGCTTCCCGATCCGTTCATTACTTCGTTTGGTTCGCTTTCCGTTTGTTTTCCTGATTAGATATTTTCGATTCGCTGTTCTTTTGTGTTCCGTTTTTCCGTTTTGTTTCCGGTTGGGATCCGGTTCCGAGATCGGGTCCCAACAGTGACTCCAGAAAATTAGAGTCAAATGTATGATTATTGGGTCCCTACTAACATTAAGGTTTGTCCTCTTTCTCTTTACATTTGCTTCAATTAATCTTGTGCCACATTTAATGACTAATTCTTTTCTGTATCTAGGAAAAGTGTGAGAAAGCTAGGGTTAATAAAGAAAATAAATAAAAACTCCTCATAACTAAGGCTCCAAATCATTTATTGTCGTCCGAAAAGAAATTGTAAATTCTTTGGTTAGAAATTATAATTATATCAGAAAATACAATATTATTTAATGTGTTTCAATTTTTGTTTTCATAAAACAGAGTCAAAAGGAACTACATAGTACAAAGTGACATATTACAAGGAAGGTGAAGGTTGGATGTCACAAGAATCGCAGGATAATTATGTAAGTCTAAAAATTTGATTAATTGTTATGTCTATTAATTTTTGAATTAAATATTGATTTTATTTTTCTTTTTAATTTTGGAATAAGATGTAGGAGTTGTTGCATAGCTCTTTGTTTGATAAAAATAAGCCAAATGTAGATGATATTTACAACAACGTCCTTGGTATAAGATCAGGCTACAACAAAGGCCCGCCCTAAGCCAATTGGGCCATCCTCATTGTGACCAGCATATGTAACGACGCTTCAAGAGAAGAATCAATCGTTTAAGGTTTCGTTACAACGTAATGAACAAAAGTTAGATCGTCCTAAATGAAAGGTGTCAAGCTTGAAAAGGTGGTCAAACAAATAATTGACTAAAATTATGAAAGTAGTAGTGACAATGGAAACGAGCATTAGTTTGTACATAAGTTTTTTTGTAATTAACATTTAATGACATTTATTTTTATATAAAATTTTATTTATTTTAATTTAGTTTAATTAATTATAAATCTAAATTTTACAAACAATATGATCGATAAAAAATCTTTAAAACAATCATAATTGAATATCCAATTTTTTATATGAATGTTTACTGAAAAAATCAAAACTCATTACCAAAACTTTTTAGCAACATTACTCAAAATGTCACCAATAGTTTTTTTAAAAATTAAGTCAAAAACATAACTAAAAAGATTTTCCAATGATTCTAAAATTGTCACCAAAAGTTTTTAGCTACGTTAATAAAATCGTCGCAAATAATCTTTACCTACGTTCTGAAAACCGTCACTAAAAATATTTTACTACGTAAAAATTATCATCGCAATATATTATATTAGCTACGGGTAAGTAATCTAGCTAACAACTTAACTTTTAGCCATGAATAACAACCATTGCAAGTAGTCTTTGGCGACGATTGGTTTTAACCTTGCCTATCTCTTTTGACGACATACCATAAATCAAAGCCAAAAATAATTTGCGACTATTTTTTGAAAACATCATCGATTTTTTTTATCGCTAAAAATAATTTGCAATGAAACGTTCGACTATTTTTTTTGTCGCTAAAAATTTTGGCTACAATTTTTGTACTTTTACCGATGAAAATATTCTTCTTCAAAAGTCCTTTCTATTGTAGTGCATGTGCATTGATAGAGATAGATAATGAAGATCACCTACATATTTTGAAGAAGAATCACAAATATTGAATTAAAGTTGTTTGCTAGGTAATTTAAAAGAGTAAAGACCTCTTAAAACATTGGTCCACCAAGATTGTGCAATGGGAAAGGTCATCCTCTTTCATTTTTCTTGTTTGGTTGACCTGTAATTGTTTATTAGGTGTTTGGCATCCCCTAAAAATGCTAAATACCCCTAATGCGTTGCTAGTATATTCACAAATTTCCCCATAAAAGTGTATGTTATGGTCTACCTTCTTTCCTCTTTTGTTACAAGTCTTCCTAAAGAAATTTGATTTAGAAAGGACCAAATATCAGCACCTTTATCTTTACATTCTGACTATCTGCCTTGTAGTATTAGCATTTGAATCCACAGATAAAAACTCTCAATGCATTAAACTACTGAGCTATTTGCCTTATCTTTTCGGGCTATAGGATGACTTCTGCTATTGAGGTAAAGATTAGTTCAGAAATTATATCACAGAAAGAATGATTTAAGTACCTAAGGTCTATCATCATCCAAAGCAATGGAGAAAATGATGAAGATATAGTTCACCGTATTAGATCAGGGTGGCTTAAATGGAGAAGTATATCAAGAGTTTTATGTAACAAGAAGATACTACTCAAGTTTAAAGGTAAATTCTATCATTTAACGATTAGGTTGGTCATGCTTTATGGGACGGAATGTTGGCACATCAAATAAGTGCATAGTCATAAGTTAATGATAGTGGAGATGAGGATCCATCGTTAGATATGTAACGTTATTAGAATATATAAAGTTTAAAATATATTGGTATGAGACAAATTAAAGGTGACCAATATTAATGAAAAATTAAGAGAGACGAGACTTAGATAGTTCAAACATGTTAAAAGAAGATACCTTGACGCTCCAGTGAAAAGATGCGAGAAAATAGTATTTAGAGACTGTATGAGAAAGAAATGAAGGCCTAAGAAAAACTGAAAAGAAATAATCAAGAATGATATGGCTCTACTAAAACCTACCAAGGACATGACTTTTAATAGAACAGTTTGATGTATTAAGATACAGATAAAGGATTTCAGATAGAGAGATATTTCTCGTTCTCTTCAGTCTTTTAAATATTTTCCTTCGAGTCTTTTGTTTTATATTTAGCTTTAATATTTTGATTACATAGTACTTTCATTCCAATTATTTAGCCTAAGCAGTTTCTTACTTAGTCTAATTACTTTCTTGTAATGACTGATTTGATTTATTCTTACACTTATCTTTTTTCTAGTTGGTGTATTTATTTACTTATTTTATCTTTTATTTTTAAATCTTTTCCATGCTCTATATGTATTGTATTATGTTTACATGTGGGTCTATAGAAAACATTCTTTTTACCAGGTAGAAGTAAGATTGCATGTTACTAGATCTTTCCAAACCTCGCATTTCAACTACACTCTTATTAGGTGTTATTCTCGTTGTTATTGTAACTATCTACCTTATTATTAGTTATACGAGCCTTAATTACGCGCTTAAGGTCAAACATGAAAATGAATAAACGAAGAAAACACAAAAAAATACTTGTTTTGCTTTTCATAACTTCGAACACTCTTTTCAAACGCTGAAACTTCTAGATTTTCTCAATAACCTTTATGAAAGTTGATCGACCAGAAGTCGTTAACATCTTTCTGTGCCTTTCTTAAAGCGTGAACCTCTTAACAAGTTAGCGAATTTAAACATTCATGACTTACGTAAGCAAAAGTTGGAGACTTTAGCGTATATATATAGCAAACATATCAAGCTTCTCCATTACAAGTCTAATGCATATCTAGCCCATATTGATTAGAATCTATTTTTTTCGCTAAACTTCAACCTATTAATTAAAATCTTTTATTGAACTACTTTATTATCTTTTAACTAGATCAAATTCGATTCGGTAAACCGTAAATTTATTAAAACCATAAAATTGTAATTAATTGTTGTTCAACATTTAGAGAATTACTAACATTCTCCCTTTAGGACAATTATTAACTACAATAGTTGTAACAATTAAAAAATTCCAATACAAAAAGTGGTTAAGCCAATAGTTTAGCCAAGAGTTTAGCACGAGCAACTCAGTTTGATTGTAGCAAGAGGCAGTAACATGAGGCCGATCTTTACGGAGGTAAAGTACAGACAAGTTTTGGCCCAACAAGAGAATCCCACTTGGACCACAGGAACAGGATGCGTTCAACCACCGGCCGGAGAACCTGTTTCTTCATCAACCGCCGCTAGTACCACAATTTTCAATTTGTTCCAAAGAAAAATCTCATTCACAACGCAATCTTGTGACAATCATAGGTACTATTTCAAGCATATTTCTAAGAACATGAGAGAACAAACATTCCAAAGACCTGTGCCTCTTCTAGTACGACACAACATTCTAACCGGACAATTGTTTACATGTCAGCCGTTCTCGCAGGAACAGTATTACGTTTCCTCAAAGTGACATCTTTTGCGGCAACAGACGTCATCCAGAGAACCAAATAAGATCAAAGGGCCCATATTCATCCTAAATGGTAGCTAAAGCATTCCGTGCCTTTTGCCTAAAGAACCACTAAATTAGTTGCATATGATAGAACTTCCCAGTGTCATAGATAAATCATAGCAACACTAACCCTGCAAAGTTTGAAGATTCCTAGTAAAATAGAACTCATGATCTGAAGGGTCTAGGACCAAGATCAAAACGTAAGAATACGATATAAAAGTTGAAACAAAAATGCCAAATGCAAGACTATGTTGGCCAATTAATCCTTACAAAGCCCAAAAAAGCACAAATATGTTGCTACTATTTCCATTTGCAAGAACACCACAAGTGGACCATAAAATAAGCAGTTACTACGGGAAGAAACATAGAATTAGCAATTGCAAGAACGCTACAGCTGAGAATTAGCATTTCAGCGCTTTCCACCTCCTCCACCAAGTTTAGGACCCTTTGATGCACCACCCTTGCCAACATTACCTTTGACTTGTGTCTTTTGAGTCTTGGACATGACTTCAGCCTTCTTTGCTTTCTTTTCATCCTTCGTCTTCTTGATCCTTTCCTTGATTTCTCTGCATATACATCAAGTAATCAGCAAAAAGTTGCACGCATGAGTGGCCCATCCAAAGGCCACTCATAAAGTTGGGAGGCAAATTATCAAATTACTGTAACGAAAGGATATTATGCATGAAGAGAGATTGAGTACCGGAGAGCAGCTTCCCTGGCAGCATCACGAACTTCTGGCTTCTCTGTTCTCCTCTTCTGGATAACCTCCAAAGCGGCACCGACTATGGACCTGGAATATGGCTTCTTGGTGGCACGTCTTCTCTTTTTTACTGCCTCTTGGGCAATATCCTATGTAAGTCAAGATAACAGCACATCTAATTGCAACTTCAAGCAAACCAAAACAAATGCTCTCAAAAAGGAAACAACCAAATTGGCAGGTCCAAAATCTAACACCATCCAAGATCCTAACACCTAAGTGAGAAATAGATACCTTGCAAACATCTTAACCAATATTCAAAATCCCTACTGTATGTCCCCATTTGCATGATTATCTAGCTCCAGGTACTAAATTCATTTGAAGTGAGATAGAAAATGCTTTGAATATAAAACTCATTACCTTCTTATGTTGCTTCCTGTACATGGCCGTCCATGTAAGCTTGGAAGGCTTCAACCTGTTGTGGAAGTACCTCTTGCATTTTGAATTGGCAAACAGGAAAACCTGCACAAAACAGGCCACGGCACAGTAAAGACTCAAAAATCAACACAATCCCAGATACATTGATGACCCAAATAAGCAGATTAAAATTAAAAAACGCTAACTTTGCAATAACCTGAGAATCAGAACGAATAAATCTGATGCCTTTCCCGGGATAAATCTTGGCCCCACTGAAACGACAAAGCTCCGTCCTGATACGACATTGAAAACCCAAACCATTAAAACCTAAATTCCATAAGAAAATGAACTCCAACGATGTGGCATTGCAGAGACAAACATTAACTCAAAAGAATTACGAATAGATAAGAGATAGGGAAACTACTTGAGAACCATGGCTGCGTCCTGTTTCGCGCTGTTGCTGGTGCCAGTAGGTAAACCCTAGATGGCAGTGTTGCTTATATAACATCTTCAGTAATTTCCGCCATATTTGGGTGAAATGACGAACATGCCACTGCAGATTACCGGGCTATGGTGCTATTGTAATGAAGATAGCCCAGCCAAGACATTTCTCAAAAGCCCAATGTACTTAGAGAATTATTAATTGATGTCGGGCCTGTCTCAGTGTTGGTGTTTAATTTTTCATAGTTATAAATCATAAATTGAAATGTTTTTGTTTTTGTTTTTATTTTTTTTCATTTTTTGTTGTAGTTTTTATAAAAAGTAAAGCTTTCTCTTAAAATATGTTTGGTTCGTTGGTGTTGTGTTATCCTATTTTCAAAAATAAAAAATCTACAACCGTTTTACGAAAATCTTCAAGCCTTGCTGCATTTTTTATAAAGATTATTCTAGGTTTGTGTTTGTATCTTCTGCAAATCCTTTAGTTCATTTAAGATCCGCTTCGACACCATCTTTAAAAAACCTACGTTTCAAATTTTTATCTTATCAGATCAAAGCCCAAAACAACCATGCACCATCACAGAGTCTCTAATCAACCTCTCCAGCCTTCCAACAACTCAAAACTCTCTCTTCCCATTATAAAAAGACGGCGATCAATCAGATAGATACAGCAACAACAAGAGCCGAATAAAAGCACGAGAGAGAAACAGGGCAAAGGTGAAGAGCAGCCATGGGTAACGAGAAAGAAATAGCGCAAAGGTGAAGAGAATGGCTGTGTGGACTTTCGGACTAGAACTGTTATTTCCCATTTGTGTCTAAGAATTGAAAAGATTATACCTTGCACAACGATCATACAATTGAATCTCAATCTTTCTTGGAGATGTGAGAAGATCGGTCTATTTGGTAGCAGTGAACATAGCCAGTTTCATGTGTTAAAAGGCAAAGCAATTGTCTTAGCTGGTGACTAAAAGTTTAGAATGCAAATAGAAACAAGTGACATTCAGCGTGCCAGATTTTTAGGTGAAATGGAAGTTTGCTTCTCTGCAGTTCTTTGCATGAGTGTAGAAAGGAACAACTTGATGCAGGGTTCTTTTGCCACAACACTGCGGTAGCTTTTCGTCCTGTAAAGCTTCTTGCCTGATCAATTCCTGTCCATTTAAATGCAACCTAAGTGACATTAGAGGAACCTGGCGTTTTAAAGTAGCCGCCTGTAAAAGTTACACTTTCATCTTGTCCTGTGTTTTTATTTGGTAGAATTGCATTCTCATTTCTTGAATTTGAAGCATCATAATTCCAAAATAATCTGATCTTTTGTTGGTCTATGTCAATGGCATTTCCAAAAGGAATAAATCATAGCATGTTGAGTTCTTCAAGACGAGTGTTGCGTGTAGCCTTCTATTTTACATAATAAGAATGTGCCTTTTATGCGGTTGGTTTTGCATTTTGGTTAACAATATTTGTTGGAATCTTGTGACACTTTATTCTACTTTTTGAACCTATCTTATCTCAAATAGTTTTTGTGTGTACTTGTTGCACTTGATTACATTCAGACGTATTTCATTTGTGTTCATGTAATAGCTATTGTTTCTTGTAAGTGGGGAGAATCGAAACATTAAATACTTTGAACGTGAGTTATTGCAATAGTTTTGCTATAATGTTTTCACATATAGCGAAAATTTTAATTTGCTTACAAGTTTAAGCACAAAATATTTTTTAAAAATTATTATAATTGTCACATGTTTATTTTAATTTTAACTATAATGATAATTAAAAAATATTATTATGATTATCACATATTTATTTTAATTTTAGCTATAATGATAATTAATAAATTTAAAAATATAATGTATTATATTATAATTATTACACATAAGAGTATAATTACAAAAAAATAAAAACATGAAAATAAAACTAAATATTTTTATTTTCAGTTTTTTATTAGAAATCTCAACTAAACAGGTATTTGTTTTTAATTTTTATATTATAAATCTCAACTAAATAGGTTTTTATTTTTTAAGAAAAAAACAGAAAATAAAAAATAAAAATAACAAAAAAAAATAGAAGTAAAATCAAACGGCTCTTTAAATTTATAATTATGTAGTGAAACTGATGCTGATATAAAACCAAATAAAATGATTTACTTCTGATACTGATGGTGAAAAAAAACTCAGGCTTCTCTAACATCGAAAATTAATAGTAAGTATAAGAAATTTATGGCTTGTTAGAAGAGTTTATGGATTAAGAAAATTCTAAAAAGACTTAAATTATATATTAAAAAATACTTTTCATAAAGGTTTTGAAAGAGTCGTGATCGTTTAAAATCTGAGATCGATATTAAAATTAAAGATGGAACCGAGGCATTCACGACATGGATTTTATTCCTTTCCTGGTATGTTACACTACGTACTACATTTCTATCTAAAACTTGAGCTCCACAATCCGTTGAAGTTGGAAGTTTCGAGAAGAGGAGAGGGATCAGGAGGAAGAGGTGGATGGGAGCTGCGAGAGCAGAGACTACACTTCGGAGGACGAAGGAACGGAAGATTACCGGCGAGGCAGATACCACGCCGTTCGAGTTGGCGACACGTTCGGGAATGACCGATATGTTGTTCAGAGTAAACTTGGTTGGGGACATTTCTCTACCGTTTGGCTTGCTTGGGACACACACAAATCGGTACTCGATTTTCTTTTCAGTTACGCTTACTACTCTTGTTTCGAATGCTTCACTTTACATTTTTGAGAGGGTTTTGTTTTTAGTAGGCTGCATTAGTTTAGTCTTCATTCATTAACTTAATTTTGTAACCTAACCTATATAGGTTTATCTATAAAGATTGCATGTTGAAATTCTGATAGCCTATCTCAGATGATTTTACTTTTTGTTAATTTGTGTTAAAGGTCTCTTCTTCTTTCATTTGGTTGGAAAAGAAGCCCTTGACATGCCGTCGTAACAGATTTGGGATTGTAATACTTCCTTTCTCTTTGTTGAGGAAATGTGCTAACAGAAAATCAAGTAATTATAGTATTCAGTTTTTCTTTAAATTCTCTTTGTTCAAGGTAGTAGGTTGGACTGAATTGATTGAGTATTTTATCTTTGTCATCTGGGAACTGAAAAGGAAAACAGAGAAAGAGGACACGGCTGAAATTAATTGCATCCTTCATTACATAATGATATAGAAGAATGGTTAAATGGACAAGTTGGAGGATTTGCTTTCTTTCCTAAAAGATGGCAAGACTGACCAACTTGTTCTTTGTTTGCCGAGAGCATTTCCTGAATGGAAACCAGAGGACTATACTGTATGTGCATGTCCATTTTGAATCTTTATTGAACTTTTGGAGCTGGCAACAAGGATTGCTATGTGGCTTTAGGAACTTGTCAGCAAAGGATTACAATGGTTATATTGGATAACGAGACTAAGATGCTAGCACTATAAGCTCTTGCTTCGGGTGTATGATAATTTTCTTTGTCCAAAAAGAAAGAAACTTATTCGAATGAAAAAAAGAAGGATGTTTAAACTTTTTATTTCATTATTACTAGCAAAGGAGCTTTTATTGCTGAGTTTGAAGTTGTTTTTGTTAAAAGGAAAGTGTGGCAAGTAGATTTTATGCTAGATAAGACTCTCCTTCCATAAGCACCATTCAAATGTTATTATCTGGGGAATTTTCTGGATTGGTTTGAATTGGCGGAATTGAATAAATATGGTAAACAAACAATGTTGAGTATCTGCAGTAAGGAGATACCCTTTGTTTTCTGTTATGATGGTTTCGGTGATAATTTTGCTCTCTCTAGATATTCTTTCGTTCTGAATCCCAACTTTCATTGCTTTGTGCACTTAGAGTGCTAAATTCCTTTCATATGGCCATGTTCCTGACTTTCTCTAAACTAATTGGAGAATTAGATTTTTAATCAAATTTTAGGCTGGTATTGTAGTTTTGGTAACTTTGTTCTTAGATATTTTATCTATTCTTTGACACTATGTTTTCATTTGCCTAAAATTTGCAGCAATAGCATTGAAGGTACAAAAAAGTGCTCAGCACTATACTAAAGCTGCAATGGATGAGAAAACTATCTTACAACAGATAGCAGAAGGAGACCCTGAGGATAAAAAATGTGTGGTAAAGCTTTTAGGTCATTTTAAACATTCAAGTCCTAATGGGCAACATGTTTGCATGGTTTTTTAGTACTTAGGGAACAATCTTCTAACCCTCATCAAGTACTCGAATTATCATGGAATGCCTATTCATAAGGTTAAAGAGATCCGTTTCCACATCTTAGTGGGTTTGGATTATTTACACAGACAGCTTTCAATCATACATACAGATTTGAAGCCAGAGAATATATTGCTGTTATCAATGATAGATCCATCAAAAGATCCAAGAAGATATGGTACTCCCCTAATTCTTCCCAACAGTAAGGACAAGAGTGCATTGGAGACTGGGATTACAAAATTAAATGGAGACTTAACTAGAAATCAGAAGAAAAAGATTCGAAGAAAGGCTAAATGAGCGGCTCAAGGGTGCGTGGAGAAGGATATATCTGTGGAAGATGATGCTGATCAAGAATCATCTGCTGCAGAAGAGTCTCTTGCAAATAAAAACAAAGAGATGCTGCTTCTGGTGACAACATTCATTCTAGTTCTGATAATATAAGTAGATTATCTGATGCTGATGGAGGAAAGGGACCTGGGTTGGGAACTTGGCCTAACAAGAGGGGAAGATGCTCATCTAGGCAGAGACTTTTGGCCTCAGTTGATCTTAAATGCAAATTGGTGGACTATGGGAATGCATGTTAGACATACAAACAATTTACGAATGATATTTAGCCAAGACAGTATCGGTGTCCGGAGGTGATCCTTGGGTCTAAGTATTCTACATCTGCAGATCTTTGGTCCTTTGCATGCATTTGTTTTGAGCTAGCAACTGGTGATGTGCTTTTTGACCCTCACAGTGGTGACAAATTTGATAGGGATGAGGTGAGCATTTGTGGTGGTAGCCTTTGTGCTAATTACAACTGCTAGATTGTTTTCCATTGTGTGTTAAATATTAACCACTGAAATATATTCACATGCATGAATCCTCATTTGATTTTCATTAACACATGGAACCATATATCTTTCATCTATAGTTTTCTTTCCCCGTTGACATGCTCTAATATTATTTCACAAAGAATTAAAAACCTAAAATGAATGAATTCTATTTATTCTTTTACAAGCACATATGGTTGGTAAAATCTCTTGTTGCCACGGAGGGAGGGAGGGAGGGAGGGAGAGAGAGAGAGAGAGAGTTTATCTGGTTTAGTCAAACTGATATTTTAGTGGGTAATTGAGTGGAAGTCGTTGCCAAGGAAAGAACTTAACAAGTGATTTGATCTGCTTACAAGCCTTTCCCAACTACACTCTAGCTGTAAGTCTAGCTAGAAGACCAGGGTTACAATCTAGTGAAAGCATGAGTTTGGAAATTTTCATAAATTGAAGATGCAGTGATATTTTTCAGGATAAGCTTATAAATGGGGAGAAGTTTACCTGGCCAAAATTAGAGTTTTGTGTCAAAGTTATGATCTGCAAATTGGTTCTAATAGATCCAAATGCAAAAGCTGGTGACTTTTACATCATGCAATTGGTCATAGCCCCCTGCTCGGTGTATTCATGCAACTTTATATCTAATATGTTGTAGTGCCCACTTTGCATGAGGAACGTTCTTGTTACCTTCCACAGAACTTGTCTTACTCTATTATCTTTCACCTTTTGTTGCTCTGAACGCTAGTCTTGTCTTGCTGACTTGGAACTTTTACTTGAAGGAAACAGTGTGATTGCTTACATGTTGGAATGGTGACATTTGTTTTGAGCAAATCATCCCAATATTGGTTGTCTCTGGTTCATTTTCATTGTGAGACATAAAATTCCCATGGTGATAGGTACCGTTTCTTTTGAGTCAGAGTTATTGGTATAAACATTCTTCTTGAATGATCAATGTTTAGATCTTAGTGTCAGACTTCATTTGATATAATGTTGTTCTTTGGAATCTCCAAAACTTTTAAAATGATTGTTCTGTGGGGTTGCTTGTTTGGTATATATGTCTTTTCTGAGTGTTGCAGACATGTGAGCATATTGATTTGTTTGGTTTATCAGGCTATTTGTTTGCGCATCTATGTGATTACTAATATGGAGCTTCTTTGATTCTTTTCAAAACATAGTTCAAAATTAAAGGCTTCTCTTGTGTGTTTCAGGACCACTTGGCTCTGATGATGGAGCTTCTTGGTATGATGCCTCACAAGGTGAGATACAACCCATCTATTCAATATAATCCATATCATAGGCAAGTTAAGCTATCTTATATGGGATATGTTGGACATTATTGTCAGATTGCATTAGGTGGCCGTTATTCCCAGGACTTCTTTAACAGATATGGTGATCTGAGGCACATTCGTAGGTTACGTTTCTAGCTATTGAACAAGGTTCTAATTGAGAAGGATGAATTTAGTGAGAGATATGCAAATGACATGATTGATTTCTTAGTTCCAATTCTTGATTTCGTCCCTGAGAAGAGGCCAACTGCAGCTCAGTGCCTCCTCCATCCATGGATCAATGCAGGTCGCCATCTTTTGGAACCATCTGCTCCATCTATTCAAAACACTGATGTAGAAAGTCCAAATGATAAAAAGAAGAAGAAGAAGAACGAGAGGGAGACATTGGAGATTGGTATGGCGAACATTACCATCAGTGCAGATGCTAAAGCAATTAAAGATAGTTCATTCTATCTGGACTAGCAATTTACCCTTTTCCTCTACCGTCCATATGAAAATTCTCTGCCCTAGTAGGTAACATTCATGTGAGGCATGACATGCTTCCCTAAAGTGTATTCGATTGGGATTTTTTTATATCTGAATTGTTACGAGGCAGGAGTACAGACCTGGGGAATGACAAACGTTTTAGTGCTTTGGGTGGAGCATTTGCCTAAACAGAATGGTTGCCAAGAGTGTAAGAGAATTTACCTGGATGATAATTACTGGAGGCGTTCCGTTGCCCCGTGCAGAAAGGTCAAATGAAGCGGCTCTTACCAAGTGTGATTCATGTAACATCCTCAACACTGGACTCCACTGGACATTTTTAATACATTAACACCCCTGTAAAGATTGGTGTGGAGATAGCTTCTTTGCTGTTGCGGAGATTGTTGAAGATGGAGCATGAGCACAAAACGCAGAAGATCTGGAATAGTCGTTAGGTTATACGCAGTATTTAGAATAAGACCAGAGAACATTAAATGTACTCGAGTGTAGGGGATGACTCGCTAATTGTATTAAAGTGTGTCTCTAACACAATGTACGACATGTTCGTTATGAATGAATGATGTCTTCTCTCTTTATGTATCTTTCTTTGTAACTCTCCCTCCCTTTATTTTCTATAACTAATTCTGTTATTCGGAAGTTTGTATGATCTATGGTTGAGTGACAAATTAATTCTCTTAACAATTTGGTAAACGATTTTGGGACAGACTATGGCATAAGGGACTAGAGGAGCAGAGTTCTGGAGGTTGGAAGATACTTTGAGAGGACTTATGGAAGCGCAAGGTCAGAGTGAGAAAATGCCCGTAGAAGCACAAAACTACCATGAATGACTACTTTTGGAAATGCAGGATAGAAGTGAAAGGTTACGATTGGAGGTGCAAAACAGAACAGAGAAATTGGAAAAAGAAATGTGGGAGTTATGAACGACGCTCTCGCTTGAATTGTCGAAACAGGGAGAAGGAAGCAATATAACCAATCATACACCGAAGAACAACCATACGTAGCACAATAAGGAAGGGCATGCTATGTCAACAAGGCTGAGCAGAATTGAGTTCCCTTCGTTCGATGGGGACAACGTTAACCTATGGTTGTACCGCTGCGAACAGTTCTTTCAGCTAGATCAGACTCAGGAGCAAATGAAGTTGAACGTAGCCATTCTACACATGGATGAACATGCACAAGAATGGTATTGATTGTTTATCCGAAATCGTAATAAAACAGAGGTGGTAGAGTGGATAGAATTCATGAGGGCTCTTAAACAAAGGTTTGATGCAGAAATTTTTGATGATCTTGTGGGGGATTTTAAGGAGCTGAAGCAGAACGGGACAATGCTAGAATACTGTGTGCAGTTTGATCATCACTTTAATAGGCTCTCTCTCTCAGAGGAATACCTAGTTGGTTTCTTTGTTAAAGGCCTTAAGCCAAAGATTGGTATCGTGGTGAAGCTATATGAACCTCAGTCCCTGTATCAGGCTTATACGTTAGCTCAGAAGCAAGAAGTAATGCCGATGTCAACGGGAATCTCTATGATGAACAGAACCTAATCTGCTAGGAACATGAGCAATGGAAATAACTTTAGCTCCACCTTCAAAGCACCCCACTCAACAACATTTAATTAGAGTCTGAGCACAGAAGGTATATTACCCACACCGCCCTCAACACTACGATCACCATTGGTGCGATTTTACAAGGCTTCCAAGCCCATCAACAGTAAAGACTTTGATGAAAAAAGGGTGAAGGGGCTCTGTTTTTGGTGCGACAAGAAATATATGTTTGGCCACAAATGTAAGAAGAGACAGCTACAATTTGACGTAGTTTCTGAAGAGAATGATAGTGGGAAAGTGTCAATTGACCAAAAGGAGGAGGATCTGGAGGACGGTGGTGTAGACGAAGATTGCCCCATGGTCTCCATGCAGGCGATGTTAGGGTTCTTTGGCAAAACAGAATTCAAACAAATGCGATTAGTGGGAGTGCATCAATGGCGACAGATTCATTTACTCATTGATAATGACAATACACACAATTTTATGGACATTGTGGTGGTGAAAAAAGGAAAATGTGACCTTAGAAAAATTGATCTGGTTTCAATTACGATGGACGGAGGATTACAACTGCAATGTCGGCAGTGTTGCAGAAACTTTGCATGGTCCATGCAAGGCGTGCAATTCAATACGAAGGCTTTGGTATTATCGTTAGGAGGCTGTAACGCCATTTTGGGAGTTTAGTGGTTAGTGGGATTAAACGATGTCTTATGCAATTTCAAAACTCATAAAATGATGTTTAGTTGGGAGGGAAAGGTGGTGACCTTGTGTGGAGATCCAAAGGGCAAATCAAGGATTGTTTCAAGTAAAGGGCTCCAGAAAACTTTGCAGGGTTCGTCGAGTGGACAATTGCTTATGATACAACTTTCCACTCCAATCGAATATCAACTCCAACATATGCGAATAACGAAAGAATAAGGAAGTGTGTTTGACAAGATTAATGCAGTATTGTCTAATTGTATCGAGGTGTTCCAGGAACCATCTCTTGTTTGACAAGATTAATGCAGTATTGTCCAATTATGCCGAGGTGTTCCAGGAACCATCTCATCTTCCTCCGAATTGCAAATACAACCACCAGATTATGCCGATGGACGGAGTTGATTCAATCAATGTGAGGCCATATCGTTATTCAAGAACCCAGAAGGATGTAATAGAACAAGAGGTCAAACAACTATTGAAGCAAGGATTCATCCGCCACAGCTACGGTCCTTATGCATCGCCGACAGTTCTGGTTAAGAAGAAGGATAGCTCGTGGAGGATGTGCGTGGATTATCGAGAGTTGAATAGGTATACGATGAAAGATAAATTCCCGATACCCCTTATTGAAGAATTATTGCATGAACTTTACGGAGCCAGTTGGTTTTCTAAATTGGATTTGCTCTCAGGTTACCACCAAATCCAAATGCAACCCGAAGACATCCCAAAGATGACTTTTAAACCGCATGAGGGACATTACGAGTTCTAGATGATGTCCTTCAGGCTGACGAATGCGCCCTCCACATTTCAACGATTATTGAATGAGTTGTTTAAACTATTTTTATGACATTTCATCTTGGTTTTTTTTAATGATATATTGATATACAATTCCTCGTTAATTTTACATGTAGAACATATTTCGGTGGCCCTTTAGACATTACTGGACAATCAATTATTTTTGCGAGGAAACAAATATGTTTTCGGAGCTTGACAGGTGGATTACTTGAGTTATACCATCTCTGAAGAAGGTGTGACAACGGATTTGCGGAAAGTTAAAACAATAGAGGAATGGCCTGTACTGAAGTGTATTAAGTAGTTGCGGGAATTTCTGGGAATCACGAGGTATTATAGGAAGTTCATTAAAGGATAAGGAGCAACCACGAAACCCCTAACATAACTGCTTATGAAGGAAAAAGTATCCAATTGGAACTATCAATAAGAGGAATAGATGGCTTTTGACATGTGGGCAAGGAATTGGTGCCATACTACAACAGAAAGGCCATCCCATCGCCTTCTTAAGTAAAGCATTGGCAAGGAGGCATCATGGGTTATCTACGTATGAGAAGGAGTTTCTAGCGATAATTAAGGCCATCAAACAGTGGCATCACTACGTGACTCCCTATTGCGGTCTAAACAAAACAATATAAATTGAATTCTATCTAGAC
>JAOTAX010000004.1:28442354-28472020 GCA_025629825.1 Erythroxylum guanchezii
CACTTTCACTCTTTATTTCTTAATTTTCAACTTCCATTTCAATCAACTCATTTACTTTACTCTCATAACCCATACAAATCTACTCAAATATCAAAGTCATCAAAACTAATCAATTATTTTCTTATTAATTTTCCTTAAGGCACATTAACATCTATAACATAATTCATATTCAAAAACAGTCATTGAATTTCATTTAATATCTCTAAATTTCCACTTAAAGATCGGGGTCCAACATAAATTGTCTATAGAATGTAGCTAGCCCATGGAAACTCCTCACATCGATTATTATTTTAGGGGTTGGTCACTTCCTTATAACTCGATCTTTCTTTTCATTAACTCGAATACCATCTGCTCCAATGATATAACCCAAAAATAACAGTTTATTTTGTCATGAAACTGCACTTCTTTAGATTAGCATACAATTTATTCTTCTGCAGGGCTATCAAGACTTCTCGCAAATGGGCTATATGCTCCTCTTTTGTCCGATTGTATATCAGAATGTAATCAAAATACACCACTACAAATTTGTTAATAAACGATTTTAGTACTTGATTCATGAGCCTGATGAATGTGCTAGGAGTATTGGAAAATTCGAATGACATCACAAGCCACTCATACAACCCCTCTTTTATCTTGAAGGTTGTCTTCCAGTCATCTCCAGGCCTAATTTGGATCTGATGGTATTCGATACGAAGGTCTATTTTTGAGAAGACACACGCACTACAAAGCACAACTAGCTTGTCATCCAATCGAGGAATGGGAAACTTATACCCCACAGTAATTTTGTTCATGGCCCTGCTGTCCATACACATTCTGTAGCTCCCATCTTTCTTGGGGGTTAGCAATGCTGGAACTGCACAAGGACTCATGCTCTTTTGAATGTGCCCTTTACGCAGTAATTCCTCCTCTTGCTCTTTGAGAATTTCTGCCTCCTTTGAACTCATCCGATAGTGAAGTAAGATAGGTAGACTGGCTCTAGGAACTAAATCAGTATGGTGTTAAATGTCTCTCATAGGTGGAAGCCCTATGGGTAATTCTTCAGATACGACATCACCGAACTCCTCCAGCAACAACTTACACCTTCTAAATGCTCTACTGCAACTTGCTTCTTCTCTGTTACCACCATTTGCCTCATAATCAGAGTGCTGGACCCCGCTTACAGAGCCCAGCATTCGGAATTAGGTACATGAACAAACACATTTCTTCAGCTTTGATACCAAACAATGCTGGACCCCGCTTCTGAAGCCCAACATTCGGAGCCATAAACTGAAACAATACTAGTCTTTGACCCTATCGAACTTGTTTAGGGACAAAAGGCAATAATTTTCTCTGTAGATGTCAGACTAAAGAATTCTTTAGACTATTCGAAAGAAGACTTCAAGGTCTACAAATTTCATGAAGACCTTGAAGACGGATTCTATCATTAGGAAGGTCAAAAATTTGACCAGACAATTCAAGACGAATAATGCATAAAAGAAGCGGAGGGTCAACCATAGAGGAAACAAAAAGCAGATGAATGCGGAAAAGCAGACGAGTGCGGAGTAGACGAATGCGAAAAAGCAGACGAATGTTAGAAAGCAGACGCATATGGAGCAGATGAATGCCACAAAGCAGACGAATGCTGAACAACAGACGAAGGCCATGAAGCAGACGAATTCCACAAGGCAGACGAATGCCGAATAGTAGACGAAGGTCACAAAGTAGACGAATGCCACAAGGCAGACGAATGTCGTACAGCAGACGAAGGGCACGAAGCAGAAAATGCCACAAGGAAGACGAATGCCATATAGCAGATGAAGGCCACGAATGCCACAAAACAGACGAATGTGGATCAACAGACGAATGTCACAAGGCAGACGAATGCGGAACAGACGAAGGTAGAGTAGATGAATGCCATCAAGCAGACGAATGCGGAATAGCAAACGAATATCACAAGGCAGACGAATGCAGAACAGACGAAGGTGGAGCAAATGAACGCCACCAAGTAGACGAATGTAGAACAATAGAAAAATGCCACAAGGCAGACGATTTCCAAATAGCAAACGAAGGCCACGAAGCAGAAGAATGCCACAAGGTAGACGAATGCCGAATAGTAGATGAAAGCCACGAAGTAGACGAATTCCACAAGGCAGACGAATGCTGAACAAAAGACGAAGGCCACAAAGTAGATGAATGCTACAAGGCAGATGAATGTCGTATAATAGACGAAGGCCATGAAGCAGACAAATGCCCCACAAAAGACGAATGCCACAAAATAGACGAATGTGGAATAGCAGATGAATGTCACAAGGCAGAAGAATACGGACAACTTAAGACGAGATGACGTTATCACAGACAAAGCATCTTTACAGATGATACGTCTCCTATTATGAAGACCATAACTTTTGACTCCTATGCCCAATTATTTCATACTATATATCGATAGAAAGTTAGAAAGATAGGCGACAACTTTTCATAAGGCAATTTTGACTAATTTAGTCTAAATTAGTCCAGTTTTTCCCTAAATTCAGCACACAATTTCTACACCTAGGAGAGACTTGGATTTTCGAAATGTTCAACTACCAAAGAAATGTGCACAAACATATGGGGAACTTTTCGATTCTAAACTCGTTTGCCAGAACCATAAAAGCTCAAACATAGCTTTAATTACAAATTACATTATAAACAAAGGCTTAACACAAAATACAACATATATAGAATGCTCAATGTTTACATGCTTATGTAGCTATCCAAAAGTGATCAAACTAACTTAGTTACAAAAGTTTCTAAAATCTTGGAGTTTTCCGGGGCATGGTTTGCTATCCTTCATGCTCTGCACCTGAGGAGGGAAGAGTAGGGTAAGCTACACAGCTCAGTGACTAGCATATTTATAGTCATTGGCAATTGACCACAAATTCGAGCATATGTATAGATATATACTTATGTTCAATAAGCCAAACATTCTTCCATTTAGTTTAACACTCATAACACATAACACTCAAATGTAGCATACATGACAAGTAAAAAAAAATGCGATGCATAACTAATGGCTCGAAGTTTCCATGAGAACAAAATGGAGAAACCGAAGTTTACCCCATGAACAGAATGAGTTTAATTTCGGAGCTCATATGTCACAAACAGGCAGCCGGGAGAAGGCTCTTGTCAACGTGCACGTGACGAACATAATGGTTCCACTCTTGTGCAAACAAAAGCACATATTTGTTTTTATCATATACTCATACTTTATGCTTTGTCTTCTTTTCATTTAATACAAAAGTCATGACCTCTCTGAGGTATAACATAATAATATTTCATCATGCATTTTTCAACATTTACAAACAAGTCAATTTCAACATACACACATAGGCAAGAATTTGCCCAATTACACTATAACCATAAATATGTTACCCACCTAAGTGGCTTGCAAAATCTAAGTCAAGCTTGCCTTTCCCCTTACTCTTGGGTAGGATTTCCTTAGTTTCCTAAAACAACCAAGGTTCCATTTAAAACAACATTCCAATAAAGTTCATAAACTTCAAAAAATCACAAAATTTCAACAAACATAAATTTACCACAAACTTAACCTACCCATACCCCATTGAGGTCAGAAACTTAGGATCTAGTTTAGAAACCCTAGAATCATTTGGGTTCACCCTAGAATCATTTGGGTTCACCTAACTCATCTTCTTCCAACACAAACCTTTTATTCTCTACACAAACTCCTTTCTTTCTCTAACTCTTTCATGCTCAACACAACCCATTACTTTAATAAAGCAAGAAAAAGAGATGATTAACTCACCTTAACAAAGTTGATTTCTCTTCTTTTCTTCTTTCACCGAAAACTTCTCTCCTTCTCTTTTATTTTCGACACTCTCCTCCCTTCTTCTAATTCAAGACAACTTATATGGGCTTTCTTCCCATTTTACCCTCCATTAGTAAGTCTCTTCCATGTTTGCCCCTTCTTTCATTTATTCTAAGTCTACTAACTCTCTTAGCCCATTAAACACCATATTAATTCCAACTTAATTCTAGCACTTCATTCTAACTTCTACCTTCTAATTTCTATTCATACTTGCTACTTTGATGACTCAACTCTAAAAATAAAGAAACAAATAAATAAAAAAATTTTGGGGTCCAACAATTCTCCCCCTTATAGAATTTCGTCCTTGAAATTCTTACTTGAGACATTGAAAAGGTGTGGATACTTCTCCCTCAAGCCTTCAAGGGTTCCCACGTGGCCTCTTCCATCGAATGGTTCTTCCATAAGACCTTAACCAACTTTACAATCTTAGTTTTCAAAACTTTTTCCTTTGAACCTAAAATCTCCACTGGTTGCTCTTCATAAGTAAAATCCTCTCTTAGCTGAACTTCTGAAGGTTAAACTATGTGTGAAGGATTCGATCGGTACTTCTACAGCATCGATACATGGAAAACATTATGAATCTTAGATAACTCCGATGGCAAAAATAATTTATAGACTAAAGGCCCAATCTTCTCAATAATCTCATAAGGGCCTATGTATCTTGGATTAAGCTTTCCTTCTTACCAAATCTCAGAACCCCTTTCTATGGAGAAGCTCTAAGAAACAATTTGTCTCCAACTTCAAATTCCATCTCTTTTCTATGTGCATCCACTTAGCTCTTCATTCTATCTTGAGCTGTTTTAAGTCTCTGTTTCACCAACTTAATCTTATCAACTGTGACTTGTATCAATTCAGGCCCTAAAAGCCTCCTTTCACCATCCTCATCCCAACAAATAGGAGTTCTACACCTCTTACCATACAAAGCCTCATAAGGTGCCATCTGAATTCCTGAATGGTAGGAACTATTATACGCAAACTCGATTAAAGGTAAATGATCATCCCATGAACCTTTGAAGTCTATAACACAAGCTCTTAACATTGCTTCCAATATCTGTATTGTCCTTTCTGATTGACCATCTGTTTGTGGATGGAAAGTTGTACTAAAATGCAACTTGGTTCCTAAAACCTCCTGTAAGCTTTCCTAAAATATGAAGGTGAACCTGGGGTCTCTATTCGAGACTATAGAGTTGGGAACCCCATTAAGTTTGATTATTTCATCTACATATTTCTTGGCCAAAACATTCAAAGAATCTGCCTGCTTAATTGGCAAGAAGTGTGCGGACTTGGTTAGCCTGTCCACAATCACCCTTATTGTACCATGCTTCCTGCTAGTCCTTGGCAATCCCATTAAAAAATCTATCGTAATCTTCTTGCCTGAAGGTGCCTGGTGTTTAGCTTTAACTTGTTGGCACACTAAGCATCTTTTAGCATATTCTGCAACTTCTTTCTTCATTCCTTTCCACCAGAAATGCTCTTTTAAATCTCTATACATTCTTGTACTTCTTGGGTGCATAGCATAAGGCGCATTGTATGCCTCATCAAAAATCTCATCTTTCAATTCTATCATGTTTGGAACACACAATCTATTACCTACTACCATCAATCCATCTTCTTTAATCCCTACTTCAGAAGGTTTACCACTTTTAATCTCTTCCTGGAGTCTACTCAAATAATCATCTTGTTCCTGTAACTTCTTAATCTTCTCATTCAATACTGGTCTCACTTTAAAGTTAGACAATATACAACCAGATTCGACTTATCTCAATGTCACTTTAAGTCTGGCTAATTCCTCCAACAAAGGAGTATACACTGTCTCCATATATGCCATAGTTGATTTCCTACTCAATGCATCCGCTACTACATTAGCTTTCCCTTGGTGGTAGTCTATCATCAAGTCATAATCCTTCAACAGTTCTAACCACCTTCTTTGTCTCAAATTCAACTCCTTTTGGCTCATCAGATATTTAAGACTCTTATGGTTTGTAAATACCCTAGTAGTGACTCCATATAAGTAATGTCTCCAAATCTTCAATGCAAAAATTATGGCTGCTAACTCCAAGTCATGCGTAGGATAATTCATCTCATAAGGCTTTAATTGCCTAGAAGCGTAAGCAATCACTTTATCTCCTTGCATCAACACACAGCCTAATCCTCTCCTTGAGGCATCACTATAAACTGTATATCCGTCACTATCTGAAGGCAACGTCAAAACTGGTGCAGTGGTATGCATGTTTTTCAATTCCTCAAAACTGCCCTGGCACTCCTCTATCCATACAAATTTCTGATTCTTTCTTGTCAATTTGGAAAGCGGTGCTGCTATTATAGAAAACCTTCCACAAACCTTCTGTAATACCCGGCCAGTCCCACAAAACTTCTCACTTCAGCTACATTCTTAGGTGCTTCCCATTTCACAATCGCTTCTATCTTCCTCGGATCCACATGGACTCCTTGATCTGAAACCATATGTCCGAGAAATGTCACTTCTTTTAGCCAAAATTCACATTTGCCGAATTTGGCATACAACTCATTCTTCCTCAATGTCTCCAAAGAAATTCTTAAATGTTCCTCATGCTCCTTATCACTCTTAGAATAGACCAAAATATCATCAATAAAGACAATGACAAATTGGTCTAAGAAAGGCCTAAAGACTCTATTCATCAAATCCATGAAAGCTGCAGGTGCATTTTTTAACCCAAAAGGCATGACCAAGAAACTCAAAGTGGTCATACCGTGTTCTAAAAGCAGTCTTTGACACATCTGGCTCGCTTATCCTCAATTGATGGTAACCTGATCTAAAATCTATCTTCGAAAAAACCCTTGCCCTTTGTAACTGATCAAACAAGTCATCTATGCGTGAAAGCGGATATCTGTTCTTAATGGTAATATGGTTAAGCTTCCTATAATCTACACACATTTGCAATGATCTATCTTTCTTCTTCACAAAAAGGCCGGAGCTCTCCAAGGTGAAGAGCTCAGCCTAATATAGCCTTTCTTCAATAAATCTTCTAATTGCTCCTTAAGCTTCTTTAATTCCGCTGAAGCCATTCTATAAGGCAGAACCAAAATTGTCATTGTGCCTGGAAGAAGCTCAATGGGAAATTCAATTTTTCTAGGTGGTGGTAGTCTTGGTAACTCCTCGAGAAAGGCTTCCGAGAATTCCATGACCACCGGTATATCTCCTAACTTCCCTCTATCTGCCTTCGTGTCTACCACATAGGCCAAAAATGCCTCACATCCTTTCCTTATCATTTTCTGTGCTATTAGAGCCGAAACAATCCGAGGTAGACTGGCTTTTTTGTCTCCTAGAAACACCACCTTTCTTCCATTATCCAACTCAAACTCCATTGTCTTTCGTTTGTAATCTAAGTTGGCATTATACTTCTCTAAGGTGTCCATACCCAAAATCACATCTAATCCTCCCATCTTTAATGGCATTAGATTCGCCACTAATTGTTCTCCTCAAATATGTATATCACAGTCTCTATAAACTTGACTAACCATAATATAATGGCCTACTGGGGTACTAACCTTCAAAGGGGTATTCAATGAACTCAGTTCTACCCGATGATACAAATGAGTGGGTAGAACTCGGATCAATTAAAACAATTACATCATCATCAAATAATTTAATCATACCAGTCACAACTTTTGGAGCGATTTTTGCATCCTCCCGGGTCATTGAAAACACTATAGCTGGTGCTTGCCCCTTTGGTCTTCTTGGAGGATTCACCCTCCTAGTTGCATCAGAGCTACCCCCTTCAGTTGCAGTCTTATACCCCCTGGTCTCAATTCTCTTCGAAGCTTGCACCTGTGTTCCTTCTTTTCTTACAGACTGTGGACACTCTCTAGCTATATGCCCCTTCTCTCCACATTTGAAACAAGCTCCAGTCAGCCTGTAGCATTCCCCTCTATGGAACTTACCGCAATGGTCGCAATTAGGGACGGATGACTTGTCCCCTTCACCCCTTCTACTGCCTCCCATCGTTGAGGCTTGATGAGAAACAGTAGGAGTCCTCATCGGTTTAGGCCTGCTTGCACCACTGCTCCTCTCCTTAGACTGCACAGGGAAAGTCCTGACACTCCTCTCAGGCATAGGAGTACCACCTCCCCTCTTGAACTGTTCTCTCCCTTTTCTCTTTTTGTTCACTGCGCTCTTTATGTTCTCAATGTTCTCTACCCTCAGTGCCGCTTCAATTAGCTGTTGAAAATCAAAAAAGTTATGTACCACTACTTTCTCTCTGATAGCTAGGTATAACCCCGATTCGAACCTACAGCACTTAACTGCCTCACTCATCATTAGCTCAGCTCCGTATCGGACCAATTGTGTAAATCGGCGCTCATATTCACTCACCATCATTTCTCTCTAGGTGAGACTCAGAAATTCTCTCTGCTTTTGCTGAATATACACCTCAGACAGGTACTTCCTCTTAAACATTGCTAAGAAATCCTTCCATGTGAGCACTGACGGTCTTATTTGACTTCTCGACACACTCTCCCATCAATGCAGAGCATCTCCTTGAAGCAAACCAGCAGCATAGACAACCTTCTCCTCATCCTCGCAGTCCATCTGATCTAATATCCTCTCAGTCTTTCTCAACTAAGTCTCAGTTTCTTCTAGATCTGTGGTCTTATAAAAATCTACTGCCCCATACTTCCTGAGCTTGTCAAACTGCTTCCCCTTCTTAATTGGGGTCGGAGTAGAAAATTGCTGCATCTGGCCCATGATCTGAGCAAATGCCTTAAACATCCTCAGATCCAATGGAACAGGCACTTGCTCCTGCGGGAGAGGAGACTCCTACTTTTGTGAACGATCGAGCTCACTATTAGGCCTTACAGAAGCCTCAGCATTCTCTGGGGCTACAGACTCATTAGTACTCTCCTCCCTTGGCGAAGAGTCAGGTGCAATCGATTCTTGCAATACTTCTCTTGTCCTTCTACGAGGTGACATCTTACTCCTTCAATGAAAACACTAACTATTAGCTTACATTTCATTTTAGTCTTAATCCCTATATGTATGCATGACACGCATGTCACTTAATGCAATTCAATCAATTCACAAGGCAACAAGCAATCACATAACATAACAGTTCCTCCTACTATGCATTCTAAGCCTAGGAAAATCCTAAGCTCTGATACTAAAGCAATGCTGGACCCCGCTTCTGGAGCCCAGCATTCAGAATCAGGTACATGAACAATCACATTTCTTCAGCTTTGATACCAAATAATGCTGGACCCTGCTTCCAGAGTCCAGCATTCGGAGCCATAAACTGAAACCATACTAGTCCTTGACCCTATCGAACTTGCTTAGGGACAAAAGGCAATAACTTTCTCTGTAGACATCGGACTAAACAATTCTTTGGACTGTTCGAAAGAAGACTTCAAGGTCTACAACTTTCATGAAGACCTTGAAGACGGATTCTATCATTAGGAAGGTCAAACATTTGACTAGATAATTCAAGATGAATAGTGCACAGAAGAAGCAGAGGGTCAACCATATAGGAAACAGAAAGTAGATGAATGCAGAAAAGCAGACGAGTGCGGAACAAACGAATGCGGAAAGCAGATGAATGCAGAAAAGCAGAGGAATGCGGAGCAGACGAATGCCACAAAGTAGACAAATGTCGAACAACAGACGAATGTCGAACAGCAGACAAAGGCCACGAAGTAGAAGAATGCCACAAGGCAGACAAATGCCGAACAGCAGACGAAGGCCACAAAGCAGGCGAATGCCACAAGGCAAATGAATGCTGCACAACAGATGAAAGCCACAAAGCAGACAAATGCCATAAGGCAGACGAATGCCGTACAGTAGACGAAGGCCACGAAGTAGGCGAATGTCACAAAACAAACAAATGCAAAACAACAAATGAATGCCACAAGGTAGACAAATGCGGAACAGACGAAAACAGAGCAGACGAATGCCATCAAGCAGACGAATACAGAATAGTAGATGAATGCCACAAGGCAGACGAATGCGGAACAGACAAATGCGAAACAATGGACGAAGGCCACGAAGCAAATGAATGCCGAAAGGAAGACGAATGCCGAACAGCAGAAGAAGGCCATGAAGCAGACGAATGCCACGAAGCAGACGAATGCCAAATAGCAGACGAATGCCACAAAGCAGATGAATGCTACAAGGCAGACGAATGTCGTACAGCAGACGAAGGCCATGAATCAGACGAATGTCATACAGTAGACAATGGCACAAAGCAGACGAATGCGATAAAATAGACGAATGCGAAACAACAGACGAATGCCACAAGCCAGACGAATGCGGTCAACTTAAGACGGAGCAAAGTCTTAAGACGAGATGACATCATCACAGATGATATGACGTCATCACAGACGAAGCGTCTTTACAGAAGATACGTCTCCCCTTATGAAGATCATAACTTTTGACTCCTATGCCTAATTATTTCATACTATATACTGATGGAATGCTAGAAAGATAGGCGACAACTTTCCAGAAGGAAACTTTGACTAATTTAGTCTAAATTAGTCCAGTTTTTTCCTGAATTTGGCACACAATTTCTACACCTAGAAGGAACTTAGATTTTCGAAATGTGCAACTATCAAAGAAATGTGCACAAACACATGGGGAACTTTTTAGTTCTAAACTCGTTCGCCAAAACCATAAAAGCTCAAACATAGCTTTAATTACAAATTTACATTATAAACAAAGGCTTAACACAAAATACAACATATACAGAATGCTCAATGTTTACATGCTTATGCAGCTATCCAAAAGTGATCAAACTAAGTTAGTTACAAAAGTTTCTAATATCTTGGAGTTTTCCAATGCCCTGCAAGGTTTACTATCCTTCACCTTCTGCACCTGAGGAGCGAAGAGTGGGTGAGCTACACAGCTCAGTGACTAGCATATTTATAGTCATTGGCAATTGACTACAAATTCGAGCATATGTATAAATATATACTTATATTCAATAAGCCAAGCATTCTTCCATTTAGTTTAACACTCATAGCACATAAAACTCAAATGCAGCATACATGACAAGTAAAAAAAAAATGGGATGCACAACTAATGGCTCGATGGTTCCATGAGAACATAATGGAGAAACCGAAGTTTACCCTATGAATAGAATGAGTCCAATTTCGGAGCTCATATGCCATAAGCGCGTAGCCGGGAGGAGGCTCTTGTCAACGTGCACATGATGAATATAATGGTTCCACTCTCGTCCAAATAAAAGCACATATTCGTTTTCTCATATGCTCATACTTCATGCTTTGTCTTTTTTTCATTTAATACAAAAGTCATGACCTTTTTTAAGGTATAACATAATCATCATCATGCATTTTTCAACATTTATAATCAAGTCAATTTCAACATACACACATAGGCAAGAATTTGCCCAATTACACTACAACCATAAATATGTTACCCACCTAAGTAGCTTGCGAAATCTAAGTCAAGCTTGCCTTTCCCCTTACTCTTAGGTAGGATTCCCTTGGTTTCCTAAAACAACCAAGGTTCTATTCAAAACAACATTCCAATAAAGTTCATAAACTTCAAAAAAATCACAAAATTTCAACAAACATAAACTTACCACAAACTTAACCTACCCATACCCCATGTAGGTCAGAAACTTAGGATCTAGTTTAGAAACCCTAGAATCACTTGGGTTCACCTAACTCATCTTCTTCCAACATAAACCTTTCATTCTCTACACATACTCCTTTCTTTCTCTAACTCCTTCATCCTCAACACAACCCATTACTTTAATAAAGCAAGAAAAAGAGATGATTAACTCACCTTAACAAAGTTGATTTCTCTTCTTTTCTTCTTTCACCAAAAACTTCTCTCCTTCTCTCTTATTTTCGGCACTCTCCTCCCTTCTTCTAATTCAAGAAAACTTATATGGGCTTTCTTCCCATTTTACCCTCCATTAGTAAATCTCTTCCAAGTTTGCCCCTTCTTTCATTTATTCTAAGTCTACTAACCCATTAAACACCATATTAATTCCAACTTAATTCTAGCACTTCGTTCTAACTTCTACCTTCTAATTTCTATTCATACTTGCTACTTTGATGACTCAACTCTAAAAATAAAGAAACAAATAAATCACTAATAAATAAAAAAAATTTTGGGGTCCAACACAGAGCATGCACTTCTCTGGTCTCTTTTATTGCCTCTTCAAATTCGACCTCAGAATGAATTACTGTTAGAAAAGTCCTACCCTCCACTCTATAAGCTTTGGGTTTAAAACTCCTGTTGATTGGCATAAAGGGATATTTCTTTCCGCTCTTTTGCAACTTGTATGTATTTTCTCTACCCCCATGTTGTGCTGCAACATTAAACTACCAACGTCTACCAAATAATAGGTGATAGGAATCTATTTCTACCGTATCAAACAAACTTCATCCTTATACTGACGGATAGAAACAGGTACCTTATAGCATTCACTCACTTGGATCTTGTCTCCTTCTTTAATCTAGCTGACTGAGTACAGGTTAGGGTGCTTCTTCACCTTTAATCCCAAACTTTGTATAATATTTCTCCCCTTGATATTTTTACAGCTATCGTTGTCAACAACCACACCGAACACACGGTTGCAAATGGTGCGCCTAGTTCTGAATAATTGGTGCCTCTGGGTATCATCCTCCTGTTTTAGGGTTAGCATCATCCTTCTGATCACATAGTTCTGGCTTTCTTCATTCTCTGCTCCACCATCAAACTCGTAATCCTCTTCTTCACCATCTGCACCATAGTATACCTCATCCTCATGTTTTACCACATGGATTGGCTTTTTGAGGGGACAGTCACTTGATATATGACTTGGCTAATTGCATTTAAAGCACTTCTTTGGGATAGGCCTAGCGTAAGAATTAGTCATTTTAGGTGCTTCTTTTGTTTCAGCCACCTTCTGCTTACCTACAACTCTCTATTCCTGGGTTCTGCTCTCTATGATTGTTTTGGTTTTAGGTATCTCCACCATAATTCCCACCATAAATTCATACCATAATTTGCACTATTATTTTTGTGGGAGTTTTCTGCCCTGTTCCTCTCCTACATCAATTTTTCAGCCTTCAAAGTCAATTTTTTAGCTTTAGACAATGTTCTCACTACCTGCACCCCAATTATGTCTATAATGGTTAATTTCAGGCCCTCCAAAAATTTGGCTACCTATTGTCCTTCGGTTTCTCTCATGTCAGTCCTGGTCGCTATCCTGGTAAATTCTGCATAATATTTATGTACAAATTTTTAACCCTGTTGGCACTTTTGGTACTGCTAAAACAAAAATTACTCATAATCTGGAGGGAGAAACTCGTTGTGCAATAGCTGTCTCATCCTTCCCCACGTTCTGATAGTATTTTGCCTTCATGGGACCTCCTAAACTATAATTTCTCCCACGGGGCAGAAGCTCCCCCTCTCAATCTACATGTAACTAATTTGACCCTCCTTTCCTCCGGAATCTCCATATACTCAAAAAAATGGTCTATGTCTGCTATCCAATTCAAAAAACTCTAAATATTTAAATTGCCATGAAAATAGGAAATATCTACCTTCAATTTGTATTCCCTTTCTCTGTCACCATAGTTATCCCTCCAATGACTCACAGTTCTTCTGGGAGGTTCTTCTGAAAATTCTTCTCTTCTTCTTCAGAATCATCTAATAAACTGATCTGCCGCCCATGCTTATGAACTCTAGGAACAGGTAAGATGGTAGGTTGCTTGTGAGCTGTGCTGCCATTAAACACTCTCCTGTCGTCATTCTGGTTCTTGTTGGGGATGTCGAGCAGCTCCTATAGCCGAATCAGAATCTTTTCCAAGAGATCGAAGTGCTCCTCATGACGTTGAAGGCTGACATTAATATGATCAACCTAAATTGCCAACTCGTCAATCTCCACCCCATAATTTAGGGTCTCAGCCCTCCAATCACCGTATAAAGAACAACTGCCAACTATACTTGGACCACTTGACATCAAACTGTTATGTAACCTACTCTAGTTCCAAACTAACATAGTGAGAAAGCGATAAAATTCACACAAATAGAAAGAACTTGCAAATGTTATCTGATTTCTTAATATTTCAATCCCCTAAGATGTTCCTAAACAAGGATTTGAATAGGACAGTAAACATAATAGAAATAGGAAATAAAAACTATGAAAATACCCTAAAAATAATATGAAATCAGAAAAAAAAAAAAAAAAAAAAAACTATGTCACTTGCGTTCTAGAGGAGAATGGCATCAACTGGGTTGACACCCTAGTTGCCACGTTGACCATGTCAAACCTAAACTTCAAAAGTGGCAATAAAATGCTCAAACTTTCAATTTTTTAATTCTAGCCTGACTTTAATCTCTTTGTTAAGTTTGTTATGTGACTTGTCACGGGTCTAGAAATCCTAACTATTAATATACATCAGTCAAAATAATACAACAAATGAATATTAATGAACTAATGTTGTTTAATCACATAACTAAAATGACGTTGTTTGTTTAAAAATGACTTAAATCAGTTTATGCAGCCCTGACTCTTACCTCCTTCATTTAGTTTGTTCTCCTGACTCTCACCCCCTTCGTTTTCAGTTTATGCAGCCTCATCTTTCGTTATCTGTTTATTGAATTTCTTGATGGTCTCAAACATTTGTCCTTTGTTTGAAAACTTTGTTATGGAGTAGTGCTTCAGATAATCCTGAAAATTATAATGGGCAAGGTAGGAGAGTTTTGGAGTTAGAGAGATTACAACCTTACTGGCGGGATTGTAGAAGGTGGCAATGGATAGCTTGCTTTCTTTTTTTTCAACCATGACATAGTGCAGAGCCTATACATGCCATTGCTCACTACTTCAACTTGGCCACCGGTGTTCACAAAGATAGTGTTTTTCTTCGATGGCAGGATCTGTATCCACTCGTCATCCTTCAAGAATTCGAGACCTAGGACTTGATCATGTTGGAGCAAGAGTATAACCCCCTAACATCGAAGTGCTCTCACAATCCTAGAACAAGCTCTGGTCATGAACATTAAGGGACTTTGGCAACTTTTGTGCCTATAGATGGACCTGCTTTGCCTGAGAATGCTTCATTTATTTTACACTTCTCTAACCTAAGATTCTTGCACGTGAGCTCATATATTTTCTCTGCTAGCTTTATCAATTGATTGATGCACTCTTCCATTGTTTTGTTGCAAAGGTACGTACGTACATTCAGAAAAGTTCTAAACATTAGAAACTTTTAGACTACAAACTTATGTTAGTTATAATGGTTGTGACTCATCGAACATCCTTTGAGAGGTTTAGGATTTCATTAATACTGGAAGTTGACGATGGCAAATGAAGAAGCTGCTTTCCCAATCTACATCTGATATGTTTCCATTTGCCTTCAAGCTTTTGACTATCTCTGACTCGTAAAACCTTCCCTTCAAGTTTTCCTTATAGTAACAATTCACCAAACAGATAACAAAGGGATAAGGATGCGTAAACTGAAAACAAAGGGGGGTGAGAGTCAGGAGAACAAAATAAATGAAGGGGGTGAGAGCTAAGGCTGCATAAACTGGTTTAGATCATTTTTAAACAAACGACGTCATTTTTGTTATGTGATTAAACGACGTAGTTTCATTAATCTTTATTTGTTGTGTTAATTTTGGTTGACATGTATTAATAGTTAGGATTTTTAGACACGTGACAAGTTATATCAGCAAACTTAACGAAAAGACTAACGTCAGGCTATAATTGAAAAAAATTTGAAAATTTTATTATCACTTTTTAAATTAGCTCGAGCTACAATCAAAATTGAGCAAAGTTTGAAATTTTTGCAATTAACCCATAAACTAATTAAGTAAATTATTTAACTTTAATATTTTATATAATATTAGTCAAAATGTTATATTTTATTAAATAAATAATTTCATTAGTAAAAATTTATTTATAAAATATTTATTTGTTAATATATATTATAATTATTAGACAGGAGAATCCTCTATTCCCTTACATCTTCATGGTGGTTATGGAAGGTCTGTTAAGAATGCTTACCAATCTGATACCCAATGGTAAATTCTCTTATCATCATAATTGCCAGCAATTGCATCTAACGCACTAATGTTTGCTAATGACCTTCTGCTACTCTTTGGAGTCGATTTGTTTTCAGTCAACATTATCAAGGACATCCTAATCCGATTCTCCTCCATGTCTGGACTCCAAGTTAATTTATAGAAAAGTTTCTTTTACTACTCATCCGATGTACTTAACTCATCTAAACTTACTAGCGCAACTGTAATGAAGCTCCATACCCCTCCCTTTAAATACTTGGGAGTATCTATTTCATATGCAAAACTCACTTATCCTAACTGTCTCCTTATTCTAGGGAAATACCGATACAGAATTCTACCTTGGCAGAACATGTTTTTATCGATGGCTGCTCAAGTCATGTTAAAAATATTGATTTTTAGTAACTTACATACTCACTTGTTAAACCATTTGATTCTTCCAAAAAGAATGAACAATGAGCTTGACAGAACTATAAAAGCGTTTCTCTAGTCCAGCTTTATGAAGAATGCTAAGAAATCAAAAGTTAAATGGGAGGAGGTGACAATTCCCAAAAAATATGGTCTGGGCATTATCTCTACAAACCTCATGCAGAAGGTTCAACTTGTAAGAAGATATGGAGATTACATGTTGATAAACAAGCCATATCGATCAAATGGATCCATGGAACTTGCTTACATTCTCAAAATTTCTAGCAAATTCCAGTGACTACGAGTTATTCTTGGATGTTCAACCACATACTGAAAATTAGAGGCCTCATTTACCTGTGGATCATACATAAAATAGGAAACGGCAGCAACATTTGGCTATGGTATGACAATTGGACTGATTTCAGTCCACTAATACAGAGACCTGATCTTACCCACCTTCATAACAGAATCCCTCTCAATGCTAAAGTTACATCCCTTATATCTGATGGGAATTGGTCTAGTACCTTCAGAGGTTTTAATTTGCTCACCTGATTATGATTACTTGGCAAAAATCACTTAAATACAAAAGATCGATGGTATGGGAGCTATGATCCTATATGTGTGTTATACAAGATATTAACTGAAAATAGGAATCATATATTCTAGGCTAATTAAGCATAATTTGAAATTGTCATGTTCTACTTTAACCCCATATAAAGTTACAACATGCCCAAATTATACTCTATCTCTTGCTTGTTGAATGTCACCCTTGAAAAGTTTAATAAAAATTAATGATACCATAACATGCAAACACCATCTACATATGTTCAATATGATAGTTTAATTAGGGCTGTAAATCAAAATGTTCATAAAAAAAAATATAACAAATTTGTGAAGATATAAACGAAATATGAAATTCGTGATAGCCTATAAGGTAAATAAAGCATTACAAACTAATTATTCAAAATTGTCATTGTGTGTGTGAAATGCAATTTGTGAATGTCTTGAAAATTAGCTTGCAATTGTTGATACCCAACTTATGAGTTGAGTTTGGTATAATAAGTTTCATAAAAACAAAATTAACATGTCTTCTAGTGTAAAAATTGGAAACTGTTCTTTGATAGTGGCTGGATTTAGAGTTTGATAGTATAGAAATATGAGGTCCCATCTTCTTTTTAACTAATAATTTTAGAGAAGAAAATAGACTAGTTCATCCTTTTAACTAATAATATTAGAGAAGAAACTAGACTAGTGTTAATGAACACCAACTTTAGCATTTGATTGACTTGCTTTTCAACTTTGAATTTTTGCGAATACACATATCTTTAGGGATTTACACTGATAATTAGTTGGATCCCTTCTTTAGTTGATATGGTAATCTAATTCCCTAGTAGGAGGCAACTGTTGTGGTTCTTAAAGGAAGTCCTCAAATTGATAAAACATGTGTTAATCTCTAGTAGACATTTTTCATTGGTTGAAAACAAAGAACAAGGAGTCAATTACCATGTCATATCTCTGTAAAAATGGACTTCATCGAAGTATCTAAATTTACTGAGATTTGATTCCTTACAATTTCCTAATCTAGTGATTTTTACTAATGTTAATTTATGCTCTTGGAATCAATTGATTGGTTACTATTTTATATAATAACATCATTATTTTAATTAATAAAGATATTGTTTATCTTTATATATTTTGTAAATTACATTTGATATTTTGATACTAAAGTTGAAATCTCTAGAATAATTATTGTACAATTGAAATTATGATGAGATCATAATTATGAGATTCAATTTATATTTATATATTATTCCTAAATTGTCCCTAATTGTAGTCAAGACAAGATATTGGTGAAATGTTAAAATTAGCATACATTATGTTTCTTTCTTATAAAGAAAGTAATTGAACTTATAACTTAAAATATGAAGATGCTAAAACAAACATGTGGATGCTTATTAAAGAATAAGATTACTGAATTGACCCAATTGTGAAGATCCTAAATAGAATATTATTTATATGTTTGTGAATTTTCTCATTATGATGGTTGTATAATTGATCCTTGGACTTGAGATTAGCAAAGTATCTTATGTAGGAATTACTATATTTTGATGTTATTTATGACATATTCTAATTAAGATAGCTCAGTCAATAGTCCTTAGATATAATATAAACTATATAGAGATTATTGTGTAAGTTAATAAAATATTCATCACTCGAAAGTAATTAGAACAAATATTCCATAGTTCTTAATTAGTAATGATTCAAAGAATTTTCTAGCCAGAGTAAGTCAACATTTAAAAAGTGTTTTCAAATGTCAAAAATAAATTAATTATTAATTAGCAAAAAAGGATATGATTGGATTTTAAAAATTAGACACTATCTCTGTAATCTATATCCAATTGAAATATTAGATAAAGAAATTATTAAATCATACATCATATAACTATTTACGGACATGTTGAGTCAAACTACTTTAACAGTCCTAATATTTGGGTGGTCATGACACGTTCCTAAACATCAATCTTGATATGTAATTTAAATTATTTAATTAAAAAATTAAAGATAAATTAAAAAGAATTTTAATTTATTTAATTCTAATAATAAATTAAAATTAAAATGTATAATAATTATTAATGTATTAGGAACTAAATAAGTCTCACGTAAAGAGTAGCTAAAAAAATCAATTTAAATTAAGTTAGACTTAATTATGAAGTTTAAAAAACTTTAAAATTTGACGTTAATTATGATTAAAAAATTAATTTCTAATAAAAATAAACCCTAATATTTTTTCTATAAATAAGAAATAAACTTAAATGAAAAGCACTCCTACTTATTTCTTTCAAATGTTCAATTCTTTTTATTTGCTACGTGAATATTGTTAGGGGCTACTCACTTAGACAGGTCGTGATTCATGTCATGTAAAAAAAGTCTTTGGAAGAATTTAAGTAAGATGAAATTCAAATTACTTTTTATAATATATATTTTTCAAGTCATTCGACTAAGATCCGATTAAAAACTTAGAAATTTTTGTTGTCGTCGCTATGTTCGTTAAATCACTGTTAATTTCCTAATGACTGACTAGAATGCTATGGTTAACTGCAGGCCATCATGCTAGCTGTTTTAGCTAGTGGTTCTTGATGCTAATTTCAACCCTATCAATGAGAAAGCATACAGAGTAAGGTAACAAATAGTACCTTAGACCTCCAATGTTACATTTACAAATTTGTCCTGGCATTTTAGTGACTATTAGGAATTAAAAGAAAAAAGAAAAAAGATTCAGAAGGGATCACGGGTGACAACAGTAAATTCACCATTTCCTCACCGACAAAATTATAGTGGGCCTCCATGAATAGGTTCCAATTTCGTATATATAAAATGTATCTTCAGTTGAGGTTCGTCACCGTCCGAATTACTTCCCAATAATGGCAGTTGTGGTTCTCGAGGTTTGACGATTAGGTCGGAATTTTTCATCGCAATTGAAAGAGTCATTGCAATCACCGTTTCTACATCACTCTCAAGTGAGCCGCTTCATTAGAGACTCGATTTTTGGTTTTGGTTGGTGAAAGATCTACTGCAGGTCGGTTAGCGAGACGATTAAACTTAAGTTGCCTAGTTACTGCTGCATCTTTCATTTGCACAACACTAAAACTTCCTTCAACGTTTAAGGTTACTCATAAAGGTTTCTGCTAATGCCTTAACGCCTAATCTTGTACCTTCAAAGTGATAATTTTTTATGCTTCCAAAATATCTTCACACTAGAAATTTTGTTCTATGTGAACAAAGCATTCAATGCAATTATCTCCAACGTACTTAATATTTGAGTTGAAGCCTTCCGTTTGCCTTCTTCATCATGTTTTGCCGTCTTTATTACGTTTAAAGAGTTCAAATACACAAAACAAGATAGCTACGTCAAAATGATAATAATGCCAACGGTTAATTGCAAAAGTGTAACTATAACTATAAGCAAGTTGTAAAAAAGAAACCAAATCTTTTGTTGCTGTAGTACGAACTACCAACTCAAAATACTTGCAATTTTTAAGAATTCTTCCTCTCCGATTTCCTCGCTAAATCACAACTCACAAGCCTACGTTCAACTTCTCCTTTGCTTATTCATTTTGGATATAGGCTTCCTTGGGTTATAGCTTACCTCAATGAGCCCGAAATAAGCTTAAGACCAAAAAATAACCCTAGTTAAAATAAATTAGACTACTATTATAGCAGTAGTGAATCTATGTTGACCCACAGAGAGTATGTGTAAAGTTTTCGAAATAAAAGTAACTGATTTTTAGGTTTAACGGGGGGTTTTAGATTTTTCAAACAAGAAAATAAAATGAAACTAGAATAATAAAAACAAATTAAAGAAAAAATGTGAAAAATGATAAAAGTAGCAAATTTGGTAGAGATCCAGTCCTTAGGTTCAATCTCGGCCTACACCCTAATTAAACATATTTCATTGATTTGTTGTTCTCAAATCTCTCCTAGCAACTATTAATCGTGGGTTAATAATTAACCCGAATTTTTCCCTTAGGTAGTATTTAATCAAGATACGGTCTTTAATTAAACCTAATTACCGAATAACTTAGGATAAGATCTCTAGATTAAATTTGGTAATAGCATTATGAGTTAGGAAAACCAATTAATCAAGGCAACAACCACATATGATGCGTCATTTAACCTAGGTTATGTTATCCCAATGATTACGAATTATTAATAGTTACACATGAATTTCAAAATAGTAATTACGAATTATATCGAAATTCTAGCAATGAGTTTCCAAATAAATGATTCAATGAAATCTTAAGCAAAGATGAATGATTTTCAAAAATCATAGCAAGAACTCAACATTCCAAGCTTTTACTCATAATCAATCAACATTCATCATCTTCAAGAACTGAGCAATCTAATAGTAAACTCGGAAAATGTGTTTAATCAAAGATATGTTCATGGGTACACTCAACATCATTCATGATCATGTCATTCCACAACTTTGCATATCATTTCATTTCTCTACCACTAATGTTCACATGCACAATCTGGATCAAAGGACTTTTCAAGGTTATAATGTGGGCAAAGGTAACGTGAGATGTATTTGGTCAAGTAGCATGAAAGCCAATAAAGCTAGCGAAACGAAACAACACTCAATGTGACATCAAGTGCACAAGTTAACACTTATCAAAAACTAGGTGTCGTCAGCTATGACCTATGCAACATTTATATTTCAGAACCCAACTCAGTTCTCTCACACAAACCACATAAAGCATATACCAATCCGAAGGAATCGCTCATACAATTGATGACAATATATTGAAACCATAAAAGAGTTAACTTTCCAAGCCAGCATCTACCTCATGTTCAACATACTTCAATAACACATTCATTACAACTTTAGGAGGATGCATTAATCATAAACAACTTTTCAACTCATATGCAATTCCTCCTTGATACATTTATTTAAACTTTTGTTTCATTCTTTTCCTTTTCTTTTTCTTCTTTTATTTTTTTTTTGCTTTTCTCTTTTCTTTCTTTCTTTCCCTTTCTTTTCTTTTCTCTTATAAAAATTAAAATAAACTGCATCAACATGGAAATTTCAATGATAAGGCATAAAATAATATCCCAACATTATAACCAACCTGCAGATAGGCATAACCCCACACTTATAATTTGTACATCCACAAATTCAATAATCACAAATGTTCCACTAACTTTATGGCTTGGGTAGGATATTTGGTTAAGTATAAAGCATGTAATGTGGTTGATACAAAAAGAAAGGATAATAAGGCTCAAAGAGGGCTTAATAAGGAAAAAATCATGTTAATGGGGTAGGCTATTTGGCTAATGTAGATTATGAAACAAAGAATGCCTAATCATTTCCATGTTAATGCATATGATAAAAATGTGGTCTCAAATAAAAAATCAAAGCAAAGTCAGGATATACATGTCATGAAGGTCACACATTATTAAAAGACAATGAGACTGATATGGATGTGTCAGTCTAATAAGGCTCAAAATCTCATCGACTTTGTCTACCACTAGTAATTACTCTTCTAAAGATAATGCACATCGACCAATCACAAGAGTAAAAGTACATGCTAAAGTTGCTATGAAATTCTCTAGTCAATTCATTCTCTACTCATGACTATATAGTCCTAGAAGCAATAGAAAATGAGAAAATGTTTGTTTCATTTGTTTTATTCTTTCTCTCATTTTAATTGAAAACTTAAAATAAGCAAGAAATAGACTAACATAGAAACACATATGCAAATAAAAAGTAATGCGGAAATGTAAAGAAAAGAAATTTACTTCCCTTGGATTGCCTCCCAAGAAGTGCCTTGGTTTAGGGTCGTTGACTCGACTCCACGTTTCCTTACGTGACAAAATTGTGATCTTCAGGTATCACATACGGCTCCTCCACGTGAGGTTCTTTAAGATAGAGTCTCAGTTGATGATCTGTCATATTCAACATCTCCCCCATCCTCTGACTTTCAATCTTGATTGAGTCCATGGACTCTGGAAAGATCTCAAATGTCTCTTTGTCTTTTTCTTCCTTATTTAATTCCTCCAATCTGCTTTGTAAAGGTGTAGAGTTAATCTAAAAAATAATCATGAACTCAATACTCACCTCTGAGCTAAAAGATATGTCCTTTTCTGCTTTGAGCTCCTCTTTTGCTTCTTCCACACAAGTATCTCCTTGAGTAGTACACTTAAGATTCTCAAGCTCTTCATCACTTTGTCAGATTTTCGCACTAATGTCCATTGGTTATGCCTCGGGTTGATGTGGTTATGCCTCAGGTTGATGTGACTACTCCTCTTCCATTTGTAATTCTAGGTAGTCGATCCTCGTGGCCCTCTTACCTATTTGGCTTGCCACATTGTGAAGTCTAGACGGTGTATCCTGCCGGAGCTGTTGTATACCCTATTGAAGTTGTTGTTGTATATCCTATTAGAACTACTGGAACTATTGTTGCACATCCCGCTGGAATTGTAAAGTATTAGCAATCATAACATTAATCAATTCTTCCAGAGGTTTACCTAAGTTGTGATAAGAAACTTCTAGTCTGTACAGGAATTGTTGTGCACCATGTAAACTGTCATGGAAGTAATTCTAATGATTATCCCATCTATAACTAGAGTTAGGTTGATCAGTCCAACCTTAGTTATAGGATTGAGAGTAAGAGTTAAAGAAAAAATTACTTCCATCCATGAATTGTTTTTTTTTTCACAAACATGAAACATAAAAAAAATGAAAGGATCACGACATAACTGAAAAACCCAATTACAAACAAATATATACAAAACATCAATTAAAATCACCAACAAAAACTAAAACATTGCACTCTTTGATAATAGCGCTAAAATTGACAGTGCGTTATAATGCTAGTCAAAATAAACTAAACTACTACTATAGCAATGGTGAGTCTAGGCCGATCTCAGAAAGAGTGTGTAAAGTTTTCAAAATGAAAGCAACTGGTGTTTAGGTTTAACGGGGGGTTTTGGATTTTTCAAATAAGAAAATAAAATGAAACTAGACTAACAAAAACAAATTAAAGAAAACATGTGAAAAATGATAAAAGCGGGAAATTCGATAGGAACCTGGTTCTTTAGTTCAATATCGGTCTACACCCTAATTAAACATATTTCATTGATTTGTTGTTCTCAAACCTTTGCTAGCAACTATTAATTGTGAGTCAATAGTTAACCTGATTTTCCCATAAGTAGTGTTTAATCAAAATAAGGTCGTTAATTAAACCTAACTACTAAATAACTTAGGATACAATCTCTAGATTTAATTAGGTAGTAGCATTATGAATTAGAAAAATCGATTATTCAAGGCAATAACCACATATGATGCGACATTTACCCTAGGTCATGTTATTCCTAATGATTATGAATCATTAGTCGCTACACATGAATTTCAACATAACAATTACTGATCATATCGAAATTCTAGCAATGGGTTTACAAATAAATGATTCAATAAGTGCATTAAAATTGCCTTTTCACAATACTCAATGGGTTATACACAAATAACGAAACAATAATGAGAATATAATTATCCATACACAAAACCCAAATCAATTAACATAGAAAAAAACAATCAATTTCTAATGAGAGAAAGAAACAAAAAAAATAGTGAAATACACTTAACCTGGGTTGTCGACATCAATGTCACCTCCGAACTGGCGTCGGTATGTCGAGCCCTTCATGGGTCTCTCCCAAGAAAATGCTTGAGCCTCCATTGAATGTCATAGTCAAAACCCCTCAAAACCTCGTTACTACGTCTCCACTCTTCTTTCTATGCTATTCTCTGATTTTATGAATTAATTTTTGGTCCATCTACAGTACACTCCTTTAAACCCACACCTCTGCTCTTGAAAATGTCTGCATGAAATAGACATCGTTTGCTTGAAATGCATACGTGAGACGTCTGTGTTTTGCTCACACTTCCTGGCTGCTACATTTTGGTCTTCTTTCCTAGCTACGCTGTTGTTTCTGCTTCTATTTCAGCTGCTGTCATTTTTTCCTCTTTGTTTATGTTGTTTTACTACTCCTCCCAGCAACTTCTTGGTTGTCTTCTTTTAGATTGAATTTATTTTCTTCTTCCTCTAATTTTCTTCTTCTTAATCCATGAAGACAAGTGAATATTAATCTTTAGAAAATGGCCTAACTATCGTGCTTTCGACTCACTTTAACTTCTTTTCTTCCGAATTGTGCCTAAAATCACATATGAGTAAAAGTGAGTATCTTAAGCAATTTCATGTCAATAATTGCTAAGTTTTATGGAATAATTTCATATTTAATTAATCACCTATCACAAAAACATTGAAGGATGTATGAGAAACTCTACATAAATCTCTTCAAGGAGTTGAAAAAGCTAAAAAGGTACGACTCCAATCTCTAAGAGTTGAATTTGAAACATTAAAAATGCAAAGTTCCAAAAAAATTAGTGACTACATTACTTATTTGAAAATGATGGCAAACGAGATGAAAAGAAATGCAAAAGCTATTGACAATTGAGGGTAATGGAAAAACTCTTACATTCACAAACAAGAAAATTTGATTATATCATCCCTGCCGTTGAAGAATCAAAGGATTTGTCACAAATATCTATTGATGAGCTTATGGGCTCTTTTCAAGCTTATAAGTCGAGAATGATCCAAAATAAAAATACTGATGATTTGGAACAAGCTTTGCAAAGCAAGTTATCTATTGGCGGCAATTAAACTAGCAGCAGTTACCAACAAGGCAAAGGAAATCGAGATAGCTACAGAGGCACCTACAAAAGAGGACTTGGTGGATGAGAACGTGGTAGGAACTCTTTTAAAAGAGGCCAAATAAATGAAAGTTATCAGATATATGGTCATGGTTGAGGATTCCAAAACTAAGGAAGAGGTAGGTTTCAACAGCAAGGTAATAAATCACAAGGAAATGAAGAATGCAAGAAAAATGTTTGATATCTTAATACTTATGCTAGCAACCACATGTGTGGGTGAAAGGAGTTATTTACAAATTTGGATGAGACTATCCAAGGAGAAGTTACTTTCGGTAACTCATAAAAAATTCTAGTTAAAGGTAAAGGTAAGCTTATGATTACCTTAAAAAATGGAGAGAAGAGGTATATATATGATGTTTATTATGTACTTGCATTAAGAAGTAATATTATCAGCCTTGGTAAGCTTTTAGAAAAAGGGTACAACATTTACTTAAAGGATTGCTCTCTTGTCATCAATAAAGGTGGAAAATTAAGTGCTAAAGTTGATATGACAAAGAATCGTCTTTTCACACTTGATAATCAGTCAGAAGTCAGAAGTACTGAAGTGCATGAAATCTGTCATTAAAGATGAGTCATGGCGATGGCATTTAAGGTTTGGTCATCTTGGTTTTACTAGCTTATAATTGTTATCGAAAGCAAAGATGGTAAAGGGACTTCCAGAAATTAATCAACATGATCAATTATGTGAAACATATATCAATGGGAAATAACATAGGCAAAGTTTTGAAGTTGGAAAGTCATGGAGAGCCAGAAGATCGTTGGAGATTGTTCATTCAGATATAGCTGGACCATTTGATATACCGTCACTTGGTGAAAATAGGTATTATATTACCTTTATTGAAGATTTTAGCATAAAAAGTTGGGTGTATATTCTTAAAGAAAAATCAGAAGCCCTTGATAAATTTAAAGAGTTCAAAGCAATGGCAGAAAAATAAAGTGGGCAATATTTAAAGATATTTAGATCTGATAGAGGAGGAAAGTACATGTCACAGTTGGTTGAAACTTTTTGCAAAGATCATGGAATTGTTCACCAGTTGACAACTTCATATACACCGTAACAAAATGGCATCGCAGAAAGAAAGAATCACACGATTCTTGATATGAAGAGAAGCATGGTGAAAGGAAAGCACTTACTGAGAACTTTTTGGGCTGAAACTGTTCTATGTGCTGTTTATTTGCTAAATCAGTGTCCAACAAAAAGTGTAAAATTTAAAACACAAAATGAAGCATAGAGTGGTAGTAAGCCAGCAATTGAATATCTCAGGATTTTTGGGTACATTGCATATGCCCATATTTCAGATCAAAAAAGAAAGAAGTTGGATGACAAAGGTGAAAAGTGCATATTTGTTAGTTATGAAAAGAGGAATAAGGCTTATAATTGTATAACCCTTTGACCAAGAAGGTGATCATCTCATGAGATGTCAAATTTGATGAAGTATAGATTATTGGAAATGGAAAAAAGAAGATAAGAAAGTTCAAGGATTATTTTTCAATGATGATAAAGATGATGACTCTAACACACAAGATGAACACGGAGATGAACAGACCCCTCCACACAACTTTATAACTCCTGCATCAACACCATTAACTTCATCTCATAATAGCAATAGTAGTAGCGATTCAGGAGGAGCGCTTATAAAAATGCAGAGCCTTCATGATATCTATGATGCTGTATAACAGGTACAAACAACATCTGATTATTATTGTTTTGTTTAATGGAAGAATGTGATCCATTAACATATGAAGAGGCTATTAGAGATGAGAAGTGGAAAAAGGCCATGAATGAAGAAATAGTTGCGATCAATAGAAATAACACATAGGAGCTAACAAATCTTCCAAAAGTACGCAAGGCAATAGGAGTTAAGTGGATATACAAGACAAAGACTAATCAATAAGGAAAGGTTGAAAAATACAAGGCAATATTAGTCGCTAAATGCTATAAGCAAAGAAAAGGAATTAACTATGAAGAAGTATTTTCTCCCGTTGCAAGAATTGATACTATTAGACTTCTTATAGCACTAACAACATAACATATATGGCAGATTTATAAGATGGACGTGAAATCAGCTTTCTTGAATGGATACCTAGAAGAAGATGCTATGAATTTTCTAACTCACACACCCTCCTGTATCACTCACATAACAATTTCACAGATAGAGAAGAGAGTTTAGAGAGAGAGAGAAGGGAATCAAACATTTACTTGTGATTTTTCATTGATTTCTAAATCTATTACAATGGCTATTTCATACAGTACATAGAAGAATCTAGACACATCACGTGAGTTCTTCCATTAAGGTCGTTGTCACTTACGCTTTTGCTTATTTATTGATACATAATCTTCAACGCCATTTCTTGTCTTCTTCTTCCTTCTGTCGTAGGTTAGTCATATTTTCGTAACATCCCCTCCATCTTTAAAAACTGGCTTATCCATCAAGTTGACCTCTAGGAACCTTTTCTGTAGCTCAAATAGCATTTCCCACGTAGCTTCCTCATTGGTTTCTCCTTGCCATTGTACATGTACTTACGTGGCCGCCTTGCTGTGTCGTTTCACCATTCTGGAAATTTCAATGTATATACTACTTTATTCACTTTGGAAATGAGCAGGAAGGGCCCATAGTAAAGAGGCGTCAGTTTCTAATTCAGTCTTCGTTGCAGCAAATGTTGTCTATAGGGTTGTAACTTTATGTACACCCACTGCCCTTCTTTAAACTCCCTTTCAGATCGCTTTTTGTTAGCCTGCAACTTCATCCTCTATTTTGCTCTATTCATATGAAATTTAACGATTTGGAATGCTGCCCTCTCTCTCCTGGAATGCTTGATCAATCCAACATCTCTTGAATCTCCTGTCATAAAAGACATATACAGTGGTGGCGGATAACCATAGAGAACTTCAAATGGTGTAGTGTTTATGGGAGTATGGTGCGTGGTATTGTACCACCATTCGACCATTGTTAACTAGCTCGTCCATTTATGTAGTGTAACATCCCATCACCGATGGGGAGGTTAGAATAGTAATTTTTGAGTGGTCAATGGGCGTTTAGAAATGCCTCTACATGTTCATGCATAATCTAGCATCCACATACACGTGAATAGTAAATCTTGCACATGAAAAATGTCCGTACATGCATTCATGATATTTCCCGGTATATTTGTTAATAAATGTGAAAAAAAGTGTGATTTTTGTGTTTGGAAAATTGATTGGAGTCGGTCTTTGTGAGTTTTGAATTTTTGGAGGATTTTAGAAATTTTTCTGAAATTTTCGGGGTACTTTTTCGGGCTAGGAAAAATGCCAAGTGGCAGATTGATTGTTTGCCGGTATTGAAAATGACTGTCCAATGGCACTGGAAATTAGATATATGATTTTAGAAATTATTGATTTGAGTCATTGGAATTTTGGGAACAATTGGAGTAGAACTTGGAGATAAATGGACTAGCTCTTTAAAAGATCTAATTAGAGACCACAAAAAGATGACATGTGGCATCCATTATCAAATTTGACCTAATTAAAGACCAATTAATGGTCTTGTATTGTCCATTCACGATACTTGCTTCCTCTCTTCATTTTCCTTGATTTTTGTTTCCATCTTTTTCTCCTCCACTCATGATACTCTCATAACCAATGTTATGGATTCCGTTCCGTACCGGCCGGTCACATATATACCGGTGATGAATACCAGTCTGTACCGACCGGTACCATCAGTATTGGCAATTCCGGGACTATTCCGCAAAAAAAAATTGGGGCCAGGGACCATTGTGCAAAAAATGAAAAATTAACCCTAAAAAATCTATTCCCCCCCCTCCCCGACTTCGGATCCCTCTCTCAGCTCTCACATCTCTCTTCGTCCTCTCCCTCTCACATCGCCGCCGCCGTTCCCTCCTCGTCGCTCGTCACCGTCGCCGCCTTGTCCTTCTCTACCTCGTCTTCTTCTCTGTGTTGGAGTCGTGGAGTCCTCTTTTTCAATGCCCGAAGCCGTCGTCACCTGCTCAGGTCCACCGTCCGACGTCCACCGCACAGCCTAGTGTCACCGTCTTTAACGCCCGAAGCCATCACCGCACACCCCACCGTCGCCGCCTGCTGAGGACCCGACATCGACCCAGCTTGTAAATGACCGATTGTTGTGTTTAATTTTTCTTGGCATTTG
>JAOTAX010000004.1:28487808-28517747 GCA_025629825.1 Erythroxylum guanchezii
TCAAAGCAGTCCTAATCACTCTTACCCCTAGCCAATTTACTATTTTACCCTTCCCGTCGGGGGTGGGATGTTACATCAACAATGCATTAAGTGGCTTCGCTATAATTCCATAATGTTTAATAAATCTCCTGTAGTATCCTGTCAGTTTTAGAAATCCTCAGAGCTTCTTCAAGGTGCGCAGTTGTGTCCATTGCTTAATTGTTTCTATTTTTCTATTGTCAGTGGACACACCTTTCTCCGAAATAAAATGCCCTAAGTAATCCACTTGTCTTGCTCCAAATGTGCATTTGCTTCCACTGATAAACAATTGCTGCCGTTGCAAAACTTCCAAGACCTGACGCAAGTGCTCTAAATATTGTTGGAAGTTAGCATTGTAAATGAGAAGGTCATCAAAGAAGACAAGCAAAAGTTTACACAGAAAAGGCTTAAATATTCATTCATAAGGCTCTGAAAAGTGGAGGGAGCATTCATGAGGCCGAAGGCCATCACCAAAAATTCAAACTGGCCCTTGTGAGTTTGGAATGCAATTTTCTATATGTCTTCCTCCTTCATTCGGATTTGGTGGTACCTAGACCTTAAGTCCAGCTTCAAATATCAACTTAATCCCTTTAGTTCTTCTAGCAACTCTTCTATCAATGGAATAGGGAACTTACTCTTGATAGTGAACTTGTTTAACTCGCAGTAGTCAATAAACATTCTCCAGGTGTTGTCCTTCTTTTTCATAAGGATGACTAGTGATGCGTAAGGACTAACGCTCTTCCAAATAAAACCTTGCTCTAACAATTCTTGCACTGACTTTTCTATAGAATCCTTTTGTTCCCCTAAATAACGATAAGGTTTGATGTTTATAGTCTCCACCCCTTGCTTAAGATGAATGGCATGGTCACATGCTCTTTTTGGTGGTAATTGCGTTGGTTCTAAAAAAACATCAATGAATTTTGCTAATGGTCCTTCTATCTCATCTCTGGTCTAGACATCGTCATTTATTCCCAGCTGTTGCATGTGAAACTCTATAGGGTCTGCTAAATGCAACATGAACAGAGCACTTTGGTTAGAATTTCTAATCAACTTTTAAAGGTTCTTACCTGACACTTCCCTTGCCTGTACTTCTAAATTTCCCGTTAGTCTTACCACCTTGCCCTCCCATTGAAATTCCATGGTGCGTCTTTTAAAATTACGTAGCACATCATTAAAGGTGGCCAAACATTGAACTCCAAACTTCGTATAGCAACCTCCTAGCTTAATGATCAACGCCTCTATAGAGAACTACAACACTTGCATTTTCCATATGAAATTCCTACATGCTTGTCTGCAGTTTAGTTTTAAACCTCCACCAACAGTAATACTTATGAGGTTTATGTTAATTACCTTTGCATTCCCCTTGTGGATCACCTTTTCATCCAAGAAAATGTGAGTACTCTCACTATCTATGAGGATCTGTAGAGGTTTCATTTAATGACTTCCCATGATCCTCAGTTGTTTGTATTATGTCTAATCCTTTAAGCCCCACATTACTTCTAATGAAATATTAGGAATGAAGGGAGCTCTATCTTCAGGCTCTTCACTCCCAAGCTCCTCTTCCTCCGGTTCTTCATCTTCTACCATGTATAATTGAAATTGTGTATTCTTGCAACGATGTCCCAGAGAGTATTTTTTGTCATACTAGAAGCACAACCCCTTATCCCTTTTATTGGACCCTAAATTTATTTATTTATTTATTTTAGAATCTAGTCCATTAATTTAGCAAGCACGAATAGAAATTATAATTATTAAATAGAAATGTTATAGTTAAGTTAGAGTATAATAGGCATAATAGACTAAACGAGTAAGTAAAAATTACATTAAATGTGGAAGTGTAAATTTGGAAAGACAAGACAAAAAGTGGTCATGATTAAATGAGAAAGGGGAAAAACGTGGAAAGAAGAAAGAAAGAAGAGGGAAAAAAAGTGGAAGCTAGGAAAGAAAGAAGAAAAACATGGAGAAGGAGAAGGAAGAAGAAGGAAGAGGAATCAACTTGTTTTAGGTAATCTCCATCATCTTTTCTTCTTGCTTTGGTAGAAAAGGAATTAGAGAAATGAGTTTTGTGTTGGAAATAAAGGGAGAAAGAAGAGAACCAAGAAACTCATTTTGATTTTCATGGATTTCTAAAATAGGTCTTAGTTTTTCTAGCCTATATAAACTATGGGTAGATTAAGTCTAAGCTCAAATTTTACTTATTCTATTTTTTTTTATCATTCAAGCTTTATGGATTTTCTATTGGAATATTGGTTTGAATGAAAATTGGTGTGTTTGAAGGAAACCAAGAAAATCTCATGCAAGAGCAAGAGGAAAGGCAAACTCGAACTTGGAATTACAAGCAATTAGGTGGGTAATATGTTTATAGTTATTGTGGAAGATGGGCTAATTTTCTTACTTGTGCATGTGTGCTAAATTGCTTGACTTAAATTGTTGTGAATGTTGGAGAATGCTCTAAGATGTATTTTCATGTTATGCCTTGAAAGATGTTACGACATTTGGTATAATCGAAAGAGGAAATAGCATACGAAGCATGAAAGTATGAACATGTGATGAATTGAATTGAGCATAAAAGTTTGCTTGTGTTTGGGCAAGAGAGATACCATTTTGTTCGTCACTTGCACGTTGACTTAAAGCCTTCTCCCGACTGCCCGCTTGTGGCACATGAGCTCCTAAGTAATGGACTCATTTAATTTATAGTGTAAACTTAGGTTCCTCAATTTCGATCCATGGGACTCTAAAGCCATTATGTTTGTGCATTTCATTTTTAATTTGTCAAGTATGATGCACAATTGAGTGTTGTGTTTTGATGGTTAAATATACATAATATGTTTTATGTGATAACATCCTTAACTATGAGCCTTGGACCTAGAATTGTTGATGATTTAATTGCTAGATTAAAATGAGATATAGATATACGTATATGCTTGATTGTGTGCTCGTTACCAATGGTTATAAATATATTAGCTACTGAGCTTCGCAGCTCAACCCATTATTTTTCACTCCTCAGGTGTAGAACAAGAAGGTTATTGATCCTTGCAAGGCTTTGGCAAACTCCAAGATAGCTATCTTTTGTAACTAAGTTAGTCCGACTATATTGTTAAGTAGCTTTATAAGCATATCAAACATGAGCATTTATTTGTATTTTGTATTAAGCTATTAATGTGATTGTTGATATGTAATTAAAGATATGCTCAAACTCCGTTTTGTTTTAGTAATGAGATTTAAGAATTGAAGAAGTTCCCTTTGTATATGTTCATATCTATCTTCTTCATTGAGTTGTCAATTTGTTGTTGGAAATAGAATTATATGTTGTTGGATGTTTGGGTCTGGGTTGCTGAATCGAAGGCTTTGTCATGGAGAAGGAATGACTTTGGCCGCTACGACCCTTTCCCGAATGGTGCTTTTGCTTGATCTTATAACTTCGCCACAGCGAAGCCAGACTTTGGCCACGATGAACTTTTCCCAAAAGGTCTTTGGTAATATTCCCTAGTTTCGCCATAGCAAAGTCTGCCAGTGCTGACGCTATTATTCTCATTACAATTTGAAGCTTTCAGCCTTCTTCTCTCATGATCTTCACCCGATCCTCTCATAATGTATACTTGTAATAAGTACTGAGACCCAACACCTTTTTTCATCAAACTCCTTGCTGCTTATTGTTCTACTACCTTGAGAGCCTCTGATATTATTGGTTTTGTTAAAGTTGCCTTGACTCCCTGGTGTGGGTAACAACCCTTCATTTGTTTGCGCTTTGGATGGAGTTGTCGTATAACTGGCTCCCCCCCTTATACGTGTTCATTCCTCCTCCTATTACGCTTCCAGCTTTAATTCTCTTCCCGAAGTAAACTGGAATATTAGCTTCCACAATCGCTTCTTATTTACATGCCTATATATAAGCCTGATGTAACGTCTGGGGATCCATCATTTTTACGGTGAGTCCCAGCTCCGGTTTGAGTCCTTTTAAGAAGAACCCCGCCAAGTAATCTTTTGGTAGTGAGAGTTTATTTGAGTACCTGTCAAATAAGGCACAATAATCTAGTACCAAACCTTCTTATCTTAGCTCTTTTAGATCCCTTATGGGGTCTTCAAAGATGTTTCATCGAATCACTGTTGTAACAGAGTTATGAATTCTTCCCACTTCATCGCATTCACTTCTTTACGATTTCGTATTGTCAGCTGGTACCATTCTTACACGATCCCTTCAATGTGAAGGGAAGCCATTCTTATCTTCATTTCTTCCGATGTTTGGTCCATTGTAAAAAACTGTTCACATCGGTAACTCCAGCTTCTTACCCCTGTACTGTCAAACATCAGGAAATCTATTTTGTTAACCCTCGTCGATATTGTATAGTGTCCTCCATCTCTAGGACTTTTCACAGAAGTTTCAGTATCTTCCTTGCCCATTTTTTCCATGAGCAGTTGAAACATGGGTTTAATGTCACTAATTTCTTTCTCATGTCGCAGTTGAGCCTCAAAAGGTTTTTCATGCCTTCCTCTAAACGACGAACTTCAGCTCCGCGTGTGCCTTCTGCCATTGGAATCACTGAGGAACGTTTTCTTTGATACTAGATGTTATGAATTTTCCAACTCACACACCTTTCTGTATCACTCACATCACAATTTCAGAGATAGAGAAGAGAGTTTGGAGAGAGAGAAGGGAATCAAACATTTACTCGTGATTTTTTATTGATTTCCAAATCTGTTACAACGGCTATTTCATACAGTATGTAGAAGAATCTAGATGCATCACTTGAGTTCTTCTGTTAAGGCCATTGTCACTTACGCTGCGTTTTGCCTATTTATTGATACATAATCTTCGACGTCGTTTCTTGTCTTCTTCTTCCTTATGTTGCACGTTAGTTATATTTTTGTCCAAAAGAATGGTTTTGCAAAAAGCCCACAAAAGTATGCCTTATGCACAAAGAAAAATCAAGATGGAGATTTCATGATTGTGTGTATGTATATGGACGATATGATCTTCACAGGAAATGATTCGAGTATGTTCAATGATTTCAAGAAAGCTATGATTAATTATTATAAGAGGAGAAGGATTATTACCTAAATGAATGTTATCTTAAAAGGTTGAGATAATATTAAATTAACATAGAAATAGTTGTTAGCTTGCCCTTAAACCGATAATAAGGGAGTGGTCCCCTTAAAAGAAAAAGGTTTCCAATCTTTACTATAAATGTTAAAGAATCAGTCTTGCTTGATGCAAATGATGAAGCCCTTTTCTCTTTTTGTATCTTTTTATTTGGTTGCCTTACACTACTTGAAAAAGAATGAATGCTTTAATTTCAACTAAAACTATTGTAGCTAGCCTTCAATGTTCAAAAAATATTCTTTTTATGGCCAAAGTTCAACGTCATATCTTTTAAATTGTTAAATGCTAAAAGATTAAGGAACTCTTATTTTCAGTGGAGAAGTATTGGTTTCACAAATGAATGAACTTGTTATAAGTCTAGTTCTTACGTCCTATATTATTTTCCTTACAATTCTTTCATCAAGTGATTTGTGATAAACAAAAGTTAAACTTAAAGTCAAGGGTTTTTCTTTTGCTTAGCCTACATATTCATTTCTTTATTATAAAGTATAAGTCCCCAGGTGCTTGCTTCCATCCTAATCCCTTCAATCCATCTAAAAGTAGGACGAAACCATTCACTATGAATAAGTCTTCTTCCAGTAATAAATAACCAAGGATAACAAAACATACTTATAGTTTTTTAAAATAACCAAGGAAGGACTCAGAGTGTACAAAGTTATAAGTACTAAGTACTATATAGAAGGGACTTGGCTATAAGTTTTAATTATAATTGGAGTCCTTACCACTAGAAGTGCTTCTCTTATTTAGTCAAGTATAATCTCTCAATTATAAGCCCTTATTGAGGAAGGAAAAAAAGAAAAAATATTGAACAATAAATGTCATAGTAAAGAAAGGAAGATTATCACATAGCCTTACTCATAAACAGTAAAATTAAAAGTATCGGTGGTCTACAATGAGAGAGCAAGTCTCATTAGGTACTTTAGTTTAGTATACTATTTAAAGCTGAGACTATTCTTGGATTATTTCCAAGCTAAAGGAAGGATTTATAAATAATCAATCATAGTTCTTTTTCTTTTCCAAAGATCTAAGGGAATGGAATCCAATATGCCTTTGTTTTTATAAAGAGTTGTACCGAATTTCAACCTATACTCTTTTCCATAAATACAAATTTCTTAAAAGGTCTCTGTCTTCTAACCACATAACAAAACCTTGCTTACTCAAATTTTTCAACCCCTCTCACACATAATGTCTAACATATATGTTTTAGACATATATGTTATAACTGGGCAGAATCATCATTTGAATCTACTATAGGTAACATATTAGCATTGCTAAAAATAGTGTATCCCTTTCCTTAAAGATGATAAAGACAAGTAGTTAACTTCCCTTTTATCACAACAAATGAATAAACTTCCCAACTCCACCATCACTTGAAACCTATCAATTTTAGGAATCAAGAAGACTAAAAAATATTATGTTCTTCATTAGTTATAGAATACGTAATACCTATAAGGTTCTAATAACCCTATTATACATCTTAATTCTAGCTATATTACACCAACAACAAAAACCTCCTCCTTATTCCCTAATAATACTTGACTATCAACTTCCTCATATGTGGAAAACCAATTTTTATAGGGATATATAAAAAGACATATATTAAATCAAGATTCAACTCAAAACCAGGATAACTAATCGACACTGTAGAACACTCTCGACAATATTGGAACACTCCCCTTAGCTAGGAACACTAACATAATCATAGGAGATATAAAATGGATATCCCCTTTCTGTTTGTACTTCAGACAATTCTTCTAAATGTGCGCAATCTCTTGAAGCAGTTCACCTTCTTAATTAAACTTATAATTGGATTGAGACCTGCCTCTACTTTTGAGCTCTTTACCCCTTAACATAAAACCCCCTCTATGATCCTTGTGCTACTTTAGCTTTCAACTACCCTTTTAGTTCAATGAATCTAATCTTACATACTCGGCCCAGTAATTGGCATTTTGAAATAGGGAATCACATGTTAATCTCTTGTGTTAATGTCAGTGTTTATTTAAAATTTTGAGTTGATAATGACCGTGAACGTGAAAAGTGAGTTCTTTTTAATAACTACATTATTATCCTTGTTATAATGAGCCTACCTAATGTTCGACATAGCCTTCTTAATTATAAGGTTTTTATTTATCTTTTTAATATATGGAGTAAAGATTCAAACTTAGGTTATTGTCCTATTTTGAAGGCGTTAGTACCCTAATTAAGTTGTAACCTTTTCGACTTATTTCAACTTAGATTAATTATTGTCTTAGAGTGTTACAAATAATTTTGGGCCTAATGCAAGGCTAAAATTTTTTAAGTTTAGGTTAAACCTTAGGTAAAAGATAGCCTACATAAGTTAGGACTAAAGCAAGTTTATATAGATTGAGCTTAGGATATTATACGAAATTGATTAATTGACCTAAACTAAACTTATAAGAGTGAACCTAAACTAAAGACTATATAATAAATTAGAAGAGAAAAGGTTTTTTTCCCAGACCAAGAAAACAAGTTATATCAAAGCCCACTGCTAATGAAAGTTCTATATTACAATTTAAGAAATTAGATTTAATTAGGTCCTTAACGTGACATAAGATAGGACCCTATTAAGATAATGAGCTTAATTAGTCAAACATAGGTTGTTAACCGTAAAGGACAAGATCTCATGATTTAAGGTTTTTGGATTTTCTACTTAAGACGAGAAGATTAGACTTAAAACTAGCAAGATCCATCTGTAGATAGATCACATCTTCATGAAAAAAGATGTACACGTTAGGCCTCGCTCAAGGTAGTTAGCCAAACCTATTAAGTCCAAACAAATTGGATCTTATTCTATGAGAGAACCATAGATTAGGCTTATGTGGGGGCATAGTAGCTCGAAAAGCAAGCTCGAAGTTACTAGAATAAAATAGAGGTAATTAATCTTATTTATCATATTGGCACATGAATTGAAACTATTTATGTCATCTATTTATGGAATGGAATTTCTTCTGATCATCGTGTTTGGATGAATTCCATCTTGATAGCATAGACTCCACCTTTTTTATTTACCCTTTGCTTCTTTCTAGTTCTAGAAATTTGTATTTGCCTAATAGAAAATTATTTTTACTTGAACTAGTTCAGTTCAATTTGATTCTATTTGTTGTATTTCTAACTCGTATCTAAATTTATATAGTTGTGTGATGAGAAAGAGATAAGAAAACTAATATAATAATGGCACTAGAAATAACTAACCTAGACACATCATACAAGGCTTTCCAGATCCATATTTGAGTATTCGACATTTAATAGAGACAAGTGGATTAGGGATCAAAACCAAGGTTGACTTTTTCACTTTGGGAAGTTTCTAGCATATGGATTTGGCTCTTGTTGATGAAGACATGGAACCAAAAAGCATGAAAACTCCACTTCCAAGCTTGAGTTCTAATGTTGTTAGGGGGCAGTAACCTGTGCTATCCGTCTGATTATTACAGACTAACCTCCAGGTTGAATACGGAATCAAAAGCGTTACGTGGACGGATGACTTGTTATTTTGACTGGATAAGCTGCGTCACCAGCTGAGTTCTTGCTTCCGGTTCTCTTGAACCCTTGTCGTTTTGGGTTTTTTTTTCTAACAGAAAGGGTTTACTACCAAACCATATAACTCTCAAAGTATAGACCTTTATCATGTGGGTTCAAATGGTTTGAGATTACTACTATGTTCGTAGAAAGTATCACTTGAAGTATGCACCAAACGTTTATATGATATTGTTTATTATTAAGTAGAAAGGGCTCGCCCGTTGCCAAAAATATAAGAACAAAAAGTCAAAATTACGCATGAGTTTGCACAAAATATAAACAAAAAAACATGTCAATAAAAAAAATCACAATCATCCAATTGGAGTTTATTGATAGCACATTAAATTTTTTGTACATTTACACGGTAAAAAACTTGCACTTAGCTGAGCTCAAAATCACATCACATTACACTGGAACTTATCTAGGAGTAACTAGCTACCCATCAAAAAGTACTGGTGTCTGGTGGATGTTTTGGTCAGCTGGGTATGAGAAATGGATCTTCTTGTATTTTAACATTCAATCTCCTAAGCCATATAGAATGAAGAATCATATGAAAAACATCATAACGCTGTGGGGGGGAGTTGACCTCAAAGTGTCGCCTTATCTTCACTAATCTTCTCTGCATTCTTATATATTGTCGTGGAGATATGCTATTCAGTATTTCCTTCAATTTAGGGATGTCTCTCACCGGAACCTCAACAGAAAATGCCTTCCAATTCAGCACGTCGCTGAAAGGTGGCACGTAATGATCAGAGATCAACACAGGAACACAGCCTGTGTAGAATGCCTCAACTACTCTTGGACTCGCAACTTCATAGCCACTAGGACAAAGGCAAAACTTGCTTTTTCGCATCATGTCGTAGTAAGATACGCCTTTAGGGAGGTACCTATGCACCTTGATATCGTCGTCCTTGTTCTCCCAGTGCTCCAGGACAATAGGCCTAATAGGGCCATGAAGCCCTCCGGCAAAGAAGGCCAAGATTGGCCGTTTTGAAGGAGAGGGTCCACCGATCAATCCCTTTGTCGAACCTGTTTGGAGATTGATCTCCGGAAAGGATACATCTTTGATGGGGTTGAACCTTTCTGAAGTGTTGGCATTGCATAATGCACGAATGGCGTTGTTTGCCAGATGAGGGACTGAGAATGAAGTTTCAGGTCCCTGTAAGAATAAATACATGCCAGCTAGCTTCAATATATTGACATTTACATGTCAAAAAGTACAGGAATAATTGGAATATGAGCGTGTGTTTAAATACAAAGGGGCACTTACCCAATCATGGCAAGCAAGCATGAAGTGATCAGCGCCAAGACTCCGATTCCAATACGGGTATTTTCCAGCAACAAGATTGACATAATCAATCACCGTCCTCCTTATGGGCTTAAAATCGTGTGAATTACGTACATAGACAAACTGGACCATCATTGCTACACTGAAGGGAAGGAAGAAAACATGTGCCTTCTCCGGATCCTTGGTTCTGAATTGGGCATCCAACTCCATCATGTGAATAAAATTACCTTCCATAGAATATATGCTCTTGCAAGGACCGTTATGGAACACAGGGGGTTCCCCTTCTCTATAAACAAACACCTTAAACTGTTTTTCCATTTCCAGGTAGCTCCTGCAATGGGAAATGCACATTGTTATTATACATAACGAGAGAAACCTTGTTCTGTTTTGTTGAACTTCGGATAAGATGAAGAATAATGCAAGACTCTAGTCCCAACAAAAGGTGAGAAACACTTCTAGTTTACTCTGTTGGGCCTATCTTAATTGATATTATAGTTTACTGTCTCTCAAATTCATATCAGCAAGGAGCGGCCCATTACCAGCCTTGTATAATATCGTTGACATGGATATTTTTCAATGTGTTGTACGATGTTGATGTTTCGGGTGATGAGAACGGATGGATTACATTTCCACAAAGCTCAGCATTAGAAATTCTCAACAGAGACAAAACGTAACAATCGATTGCAATTAGATGGATAAAATAAAATGTTATCCACTATTTTTAAACGATTTAGTACCATATATCTTTTACATGTCTCTTACTATTTTGTTTTACCTGTGGAATACTCTGGCATTCCAGTACATAGGGCCATCAGGAACATGGTCAGAGTCCTTAAGGGTTTGATTTCCATCCTTTGCCTCTTTTATAGCGACCCGAGCTTTCTGTAGACCTGCTTCAAGCCTCTCTAAATTTGAATATTCTCTTGGATCTTGGCTTTTCACTGAAATATGATCATGGGTCTCATTCCTGGATAATTCAGCTACTGTGATTTCGCTTCTTGAAGTGTTTAAACCACTTTCTGTGGTTGCGTTCTGGAGAAATACCATTTAAATCTGATCAACTTACAATAACTCAAGCATGCCTTGGGAGAACGAAAACTGTACTTACAAAAAACCTGCATGCCGTTTTGATAAAAGGATATTGCACAGCAAATAAATTTGGTTAAATACAACATAGGCAAATGACAGCATCGATCTAAACGAGAAGTAAGTCCACAAAGAAATAAAAGAAAAAAAGCATGGCTCAGAAAAAAATCTTTGTCTATGTTCCTTCAGGCACAAGAACTTACCGAAACATAATTTAAAATAATAAGAAGAAGAAACTTGAGGAATTATGTCAAGAACATGCAGAAGTTCGGAGGATTGAAATGAAAGAATAAAAAAGCTTACTGGTTCTTCCAAGTGAATAGCCTCAACAGGAATCGGTGGAGTAGAAGAGCGGTTCAGAAGAGAGTCATCAGAAGTAGCTTTTTCCTTTTCCGTGTTTTGAACACCAACCACCACCACTGTTGGGTGCAAATCCACCACACCTTCACTTTCCTTCCCCTGAGAAACTGAGGTCATCTTCTCAGCCTCATTCCTCCACATCCAAAGTTGGCCAGATATAAAATCCCAAGTGTAAATTTTAGGACCCGAAACGGCAACGAACCCAGAAACCATAAGCAACGGGACCATAAACAGAAAAAGCTTCACAGATGCAGAAAACCTGCATGTGACCATTTTCTTGCTGTGCCCATTATCCCCCAAGTTCGCCATAGCTACTGATCAGGCAGAAGGCGTTAACTGCGAAGTTCTCTTAAAAGAGTTAAAAGCGTCCTTGGCGTATCAAAATTTCCTCTCTTTTGCCCATAGATTCATGCAAGTTTTTTACCTTTGGTGATAAATTCTTTATGACTGAGTTGCAGAGAGATAGTTGAACAATTGGTGGCATGCGGCTGCGTAATCACGCCAAGCGTCCTCTTATAAAGCCACACTATAGGTGTGCTGCTCATGCAAATTTCTTAATTCCATTTCTACCCCTCCATGTCCCCACCCTTTTCTGAAGTATTTTGTCGCTCGGGCCGCATAGACGCGCCGCTTCTATATTATGTATTCATACTCGCCTCGAGAAGAGTTATACGCGAAATTTATGTATTAATACTGGGCCATTTATGGAAATACATTGGGCAGTGAAGGTGTTTACCGAGTCGAGGTTGTGCCGTCTACGGTGGTCGGATTTGGAACTGTTCTGATTAAATTTAAAACTCTAAAATTTCGTTAAAGATAATCCAATAAAGACGGTGACTTCTCGGTACTTTTTTTTTAATTATTTATATATAGATGTTAAAAAATTATTTTCTTAGACACGAGTTTCTTGATGGTCCAATTTAAACCGCCACCATTCAATATTTGACAAATCTCATAAAACCAAATCCTGACAGCCAAGTTTACAAGTGATGGCAATCGCCGACATGATCACATGCAACAAATAAGGTTGTACACGTCCTATATCCTGCCAAGTTTTGAGGTTACCTCATGGAGCATATCCACCTCGCATTCTCTGTGTCTATCCCTTGATGAACAGGCCACAAGTACGGGATGGGGATTGGGATTGTGATATTACATTTCTCCGTGGAAATTGCCCTTAAGTTCACATGCAAACTGTTTTTTTAGAAATTTTGGAAGTCACTGTTGTCTTGCTGTTTAGATTTTTTTTTTTTTTTTTTGGTGTGCAGGAGGGTGATATTAGCTGATTTTTTGATGTATTACAGTTGGGTCTGTCGTATTGATTGTGTGATGCAATGGACATTTGTTGGTTACCAATTCTGTTGCTAAATCTAATTCCCTTTTTGGTATAACTGTATAATCCTAATAGTACATACTACATACAATGTGATGCTTGTTGATGGAATAGTTAGGTGACTGTCATTTTACACGAATATGGTACATATTCTAATAAAAAAGTTTGACTTCCAAGGGACAGATCATGTGGAATTTACAGAGTTCCCAAACTCGGAAAGGGGAATTCTGTATCCGTGATAGTAATGCACAGTTAATGAGTTTAAACACATGTAATCTAGTTAATAGTGTGCGTAGCACAAGGTACAAGTAGAATCTGAATTATAGTGTAGAAAATATCAACGGCAATTGACTATAGTTGACATTGATCCTCGTGGAAATTAATTGGGACCATCTTTATTAGGCCTTAAACGCAACGGCACGGGAAACAGAAGGTGCGTGGGCTCTGTAACACCGCTGTTTACTTTTATACCTATCATAATTACCCTCCAAGAATCCTATAACACCGACACTCCACGACTCGCCAAGTAGACTAAGTACTTGTAGGAATTTTGTAAGTATTCATCTGTCTCAGTCTCACCTCTTTGATCCTAAGGAAAAATACAAGCCTACATCGATCGGCAATTATGAATGTAAATATATTAAAAATGAGAAATAAGTTAGTATTCTTATGACAGCGAGGACAAAGAGCGGAAATGTCATCCCGTAAACGGCATTGCATCCACGATGTCGAGGGCATCGATCCACATAATTGAGTTTGGGGGACGTTGATTGTGATGTAATCGTTGGCCAATGATATTCTTGATAGCTGCTCTTAATTTCACCCATACTTTCACCAATAAAAGTAAATCACGTCACTCGCGTCTATCAATTCTCTCTTTAATTTGCTATGGCTGTCCCATCAGTTTCCCCATCCCCGCCTCACTCATTGATCCTAATCAAGATTTCAGATAATGTTAAATCACCCGGTAACAGCTTCTTTGTAGTTGGACGAGATACTGTCACATTGATGCATGCTCTATGTATATTTTTTTTTTTTTTGGAAAGAGTTTACACAGATTACACAACTATCCTCCGGACTTATCCTCAAGGAGGAAATATTGGCATCCGATAGGTGCAGAATCAAAATAAATAACACCAACAGTAAATTGTGCAGCCTGAGAGGCAAGCCAGTTTGCGCATCTGTTTCTCTCTCGATAAACTTGTCGATAGACAACAGACCAATTTCGAGAAAACAATTCATGAATACCCGCCACAATAGTGATGAACACTTAAGACCGGGTGGCCGAGGAAGATATAAGAGTGTGTACTGCGACCGAATCTACCTCTAAGATGACGTGATGGAAGCCTAAGCGCCAAGCGAGAGAGAGACCGGTGAAGACTCCCTAGAATTCAGCAGACAGCGGGCACACCAACCCAGGTTCTGTGTGAAGCCCCCCATCCAGTTGTCGTCACTGTCGCGTAGAAGGCCACCGGCGGTCGCAGTACAGTTGCGATGAGAGCTGGAGCCGTTGGTGTTTAATTTGATCCATCCCGTTGAGGGTTTACTCCAATTAAGAAGGAGCTCGTGACGGAGGCAGAGTCTGGTGTCAATCCTGCTGTTCCGCTCAAAAGACCTGCGAATTTGATCTGTATAAGACAAAATAAGAAGGTCAGGAAAAATGGGTCAGATAAATTGCTGATCAAATAAAGACTTGCTCCTCTATGTCCAGAGGAACTAACATATAATACCGAAAAGGACCGCTCAATTCCGGTCCAGAAGTTGACGGCAGGTATAACTATTGGTAAAAAGCTAATCGCGAAGAGATAAATCAAAGAAATCGGTCACGACAAGATTAGCGCGACAAAGTTGGTTGATGATTTGAACTTCGGATGATGGGGTGCCGTGCCACCGTTAAGAATTCAGTTTGGCTACATAATATGCGAAATATTCAAGTTAAGACTTATAATTACACATACAAAGTAAAATTATACATTAGTCTGGTATCTATCTTCCTTGCAACCATAACACTCCATTTGTCTTCTTTTGTATGGTAGATGTAGGGTCAGATGCAAAACTTCATTGTTTTCTTTTCACAAAAGTCTTTTGGTCAAGTAATCTTTGTCAGATATGGTAAAGTTGAGCATTATTAATCCCCTCAAAACTTCACATATTATGGGGTATTGTTATTGTCGTTGTCAAACATTAAGATCATATGCAAATTTGGAATGCACTTTTGAAATCTCTGGAGGTACTTATCATGCTTCTCGAACTAAAATTAAAATTTTAAAATGAAAATTAATTATAAAAAATTATTATTTTAAATATATAAATTATTTTAAAATTAATTTTATAAACTATTTTAAATCTCTCTAAAATTATAATTATTTATCATATAATTAATATCCTTTTGTATTATTATAAAATTATAAAATAAAATTGTAAATTTTAAAAATATGTAACATTATGTTTATTATAAATTATTAACTCATAATTAATGAACTACTATAAAGAAAAATAAAGGCACTGTACTAAATATAAATATATAATTATTTTGATAACTTAAAAATAACATATTATATAATTAATTGTTTGAATTTAAATATGATATAAAATATTTATATAATTTTTTTTAAAACATGGTGCTAATCCGTGATCAATCAGTTTAATTAATAGTAAGTTTAAATAGTTGTAATTCATAAACCATTAGACAAAATTTGGTTGTGAAATCTTTAGCACAAGTAAAAAAGAGAAAGTCCTCCCTTTTTGCTCTTTAGTGCACTCTATTTTATTGCTAAGATTATGTTTGGTTGAACGTAAAATTTTTAATAGAATAGAATGATTTATAATGGAATGGAACATAAAGAAATGCATTATTAGAAAATTGTTATTTAGGAGGGATGAAAGAGTTCATAATGTAATATAATGAAATGTTATTTGAAAGAAGGATGTTCATAATGTAATATAGTGAAATATTGTTTATCATTTTACGTTCCATCCTAAACCTCTCAAATCGGAGGTAAGTGATTTTTATTGTTTAGAATGAAATGCAATATAATGTGAAACCCTCTCCTTCCATCCTATTCTATTCCATTTCATTATAAACCATCATATTAAAGGATAGAATAATATTTCATTACATTCCATTCCATTAATAATCACCCAACCAAACATAGCCTAAAAGTTTTATGTTCAAGATTCAAGAAATGGGACTTCTAGGATTGACGGAAGACCTTAATCTTACTTTTGCTATTATCAAGTTTTTCCAGTGTGGTTGTTCTATATATTATTACTTCACGATTCAAGACATATTCACATTCATTTAATACTGTTTTTTATATACCAGTTCAAATGCCTATTTATTTGAAGATTATTTTCTTATACCAATGAAATTGTAATTTTCACTTTGGATATTACATAAAATTTTATGTGTACACAATAATATATAAATTATATAATTAAGATAAGATAAATTATTTGATAAATTAATAATTAAAATTCATTTTAATTAATATGTAAAAATTTTAATTCATTTATAATTTTATTTTAACATCTTTTAAATTATTAAAATGAAAATAGTCCTCCAATTAAGACTTATATTTAAAAATTTTAAAGTGGTAAAGCAAAAGCTACCAGAAAAATTATAACTTAAAATAAAAGTTAAAAGGCTCTTTGCCAGGTCTCTCACCAACATGAATTGATCTACCCCTTTAGAGAATTTTTTTTCTCTTATTGTTAATATCGTGAAGCTAGTTTGCTAGCTCAACTTGAGGTCCATAAATCATAACGTCGTGTGACAATTGTTGAGTATCCAACACTACTTTGAGACTTTCAATGATTTGTTCATGGGATGATGAACAAGCGAAGATAAGATGGATGAAGCTTTTCTGGAAGAGACATGACCGTGTAGGGTGCTATACACCCGTGTCCTTAATTTGCACAATAGTGTATGTTAATTGTGTAAGCACACACATCGTATAGAGCGGCACACACTTATGTTTTAACTTACACAACTGTGTGGATCAACTATATAAGTCTCTAAAACTGTGTGAAGGAATGTGTGAATTGTGAAGATGTACATAGTCATGTACACACCTATACGCACTACGTATACCATCGTGTGTGATGGCTGTATAACTCTCTGTAACTTTGTATGTCCACGACTCAAGTGACATTAAAAGAGACATGGTCACTTATACAACAATGTATGTGAGCGTGTATATTGTAGAAAACGTAATTCATGATATAAAAGAGGAGAAGACATAGAGTTGTTCATTAAGGAAAAGAAAATAGAGTAAGAGAAAGTAGTTTTTTATTCTCATCCTTGCTTGATTGATTTTGGGGTTGGATTGTTAGTTTGTTAATTTGTACATCAACTTTGGTTTCAATCTTGAATCTTTATGAGACAACTTATTGTTAGGGGTGAGAGATCAAATTTTATAAATCCTTATTTGTGATTAGTGAATTTGCTTATTGGTTTGGCCTGTAAATTTTTTCTCTCCTTTGGAGAGTTTTCCACGTAAATCTTTATGTTCATCTCTTTATTAAGTTTTTGTTCTCTTACTGGTATTATCTGATTAAACTTGATTAGACTTCTTTGTTATTGCTAATAAGTTGACTTTTTAGAGAACTATGTTTTGGTTGTATTTTTTTTTCTCTTTTCTCCTAACAAGTGGTCTCAAAGCCATTGTGATGGAAGGTGAAAGCAGCTATATGATCAAGTTGACGTTACCAAACTACTCTATTTGGAGGCCCATTATGGAGGACCTTCTATATTATAAGGATCTTTTTGATCCTATTAATGTAGATAAAGGTATAAAGGATGATGTTCCGTCAAAAAGATGTCAGATAGAAAATGGGAGAAGATGAATAAAAAAATCTAGGCACGATCCGATTATGGATTGATATTAGCATATTTAACCATGTGTCTCTTGAGAAAGATCCTTTTGAGTTGTAGAAAAAGATAGAAGAACTCTACGAAAGGAAGATTGCATATAATAAGGCTTCTCTAATTAAAAGACTTGAAAACTTAAAGTTAAAGCAGAGAAATTTGTGTCAAAGCATCTGAGTGATTTTCAGGATACAATCAACAAATGTGCAATAATGAAAATCATTCTTAATGATGAGTTTGTTACCGGATAATTCGGAGACGCATGTGACAATTAGCAATTTAATTCTTGAAGGTGTGCTCTCTTTGGATGTAATTAAAGAGAGTATTCAATGAAGAAATCAGAAGAAAAGAGATGACAGTTGAAAATGTACAGACTTTCTTGATGGAGAGTAGGGGAAGGAGCAAGAACAGGGGTCCCAAAGGACATGGCAAGTCTAAGAATGAATCAAAGTCTAGAGGTGATAAAGATGTGAAGACCTTCCATTATTGTGATAAGCCAAGACACATAAAAAGGTTCTACTATAAATGGAAGAAGGATTAGAAAAACCAAGATCATCAGAATGATGGTGATGATAAGAGTACAACTACAACTGCTTCAAAAAAAGATGAGGAGGTATCCCTAGTTTTGTGTGATAAGTGATTACTTTCATGTTAGTGATTCGAGTTCTGAGTGGCTAATTAATACATGAGTGTCATATCATTGCTTCAAAAAAGTGGAGTACTTCTTAAACTATAAGAATGGAAACTTTGGGAGAGTAAAGATGGGTAATCAAAGTTTCACTAAAATTATCGGTATGGGTGATACTGAGTTTAAATAAATGTTAGATGTTTATTGACCTTGAGAGATGTATGGCATATTCTTGATTTAAGACAAAATTTGTTATCGACAAACGTGTTAAATAGAGAAGGATTTAACACACTTTTAGGGATAGGAAGTGAAAATTGTTTAAAAGAACACTGATTGTTGCTTAAGGAGAATTAAGTTGCACATTATACAAGACATAATTGAAGGAATGTGGTGGTGGAGAAGCATACACAGTCAAAGAGAAAATTTCTCCAAATCTATGGCATCAATGCTTAGGACATATGAGCTAAAAGGAAATATAAGTTGCTGGTTAGTAAATCCCTTATCCCAGTTAAAAATTACCTCTAAATCCTTTCGATCATTGTTTGGCAGGAAAGTAGCTCAAAGTCTCTTTTAAGAAACAATCTATAAGAAAGACGAAGATATTAAGGTTAATACATTTAAAGTTTGTGGTCTTATTGAGGAGGAGTCATTAGGAGTTAAAAAATATTTTCTTACATTCATTGATGATGCTTCGAGAAAGACCTAGGTATATATGTTGAGAGACAAGAGTCAAATATTTGAAACTTTCCAAAAGTTTCATGTTATGGTAGAAAGGGAAGCTAAGAGGAAGTTGAAGTGCCTGCAAACAGAAAATGGAGGGGAGTATACTTCCAAGGTGTTTAAAGAATACTATACATCGCATGACATTAGACATGAGAAAACCAAACCAGGAACTCTACAACATAATGGGGTTGTTGAGAGAATGAACAGAACTATTATAGAGAAGGTTCGTTGGATGCATAGAATGTCTAAGTTGCTGAAGACATTTTGAGATGAAGCAGTCCAAACCGCGGTCTATTTGATCAACCAAACTCCCTCAGTTATGTTGAATTTTGATATTCTCAGGAGAGCATGGTTTGGTAAAAATACTACACATCATCATCTGAGAGTGTTTGGCTGCAAGATATTTAGACACATACCCAAGGATTAGAGACAAAGGTTTGACTCAAAGGCAATACTTTGCATCTTTGTTAGGCTATGGTGATGGATAATTTGACTTTAGAATCTATAACACAGAGAAGCAAAATGTGGTCAGGAGTAGGGATGTGGTATCCCAGGAGAACCAGAGAGGTGTTGATCTTCTAAGAGAAGATAAGTTAACTCATAATAGCTCATCGTATGATATTGTTAATTTTTCTTCTAATGCTAAGTAGTTTGTAGGAGAAGGAGATGAAGTATGTGAACAAACAGACATTGATGATGATTAGATAAAGTTTAATAATGACGAGCTACATGAAACACATCCAAAAAATGTTGATGATGAAATTATTGAGGATAATGAGCAAGGGGAGCAATTGGATCTAACATTTGATGAAAAACAACTTCAAAGGTCGACAAATGAGACAAGGCTTTCTAATAGATATTCGAGTGCAAAATATCTATTGGTTACCATTGAGGGGGAGCTTGCGAATATGCAAGAAGTTTAATCTTGTGATAATAAAGATCTCTAGCTAGCAGCTATGAAGGAACAGATGAGCTCTCTGAAGAAGAATGATACATATGAGCTTATGAAGCTTTCCAAAGGTAAAATAACACTGAAGAATAAATGGGTGTTCAAGATGAAGAAAGATGGTGACAAGTTAGTAAAGCATAAGGCAAGACTAGTGGTGAAATGATTCAGGCAAAAGAAAGGTATAGATTTTAATGAAATCTTCTCACTAGTGGTAAAGATGAATTCAATTCAAACAATTTTGGATTTCATTCCCTATTTAGATCTTAAACTTAAGCAGTTGGATGTTAAGACAACCTTATTGCATGGGGATTTGGAATAGGAGAAATACATGGAGCATCCAAAAGGTTTCAAAGCTAAAGAAAAGGAGAATTTGGTCTGTAAATTAAAGAAAAATTTATATAGGCTGAAACAAGCTCTAAGGCAGTTGTATCAAAAGTTCAACTTTTTTATGACAGATTATAGTTACAAGCGAGCTTATGCCGATGCGTGTGTATATTTTAAGAAGTTCATAAGTGAGAATTTCATCATTCTTTTACATATTAATGATATGCTAATTATGGGTCAAGATGTTGGTAGAATCCAAAAGTTGAAGATTGATTTGTTTAATAATCTTTTGTATGAAAGATTTGTCTAAATCTTTTGATATGACTTGCAAAGCAAATTTTAAGAATGGAGATAGCATGGGATAAGAGTTAGAAATTATAGTTGTTATAGGAAAGCTATATTAAACGGGTGCTAGAAAGGTTCAATATGAAGAATGTCAAGTCAGTTAGCATGCTACTAACACATCACTTCATGCTGAGCAAAAGTGTATGCCCCTCAATAGAAAAGGAAAAGATGACATGTCTTCTGTTCTCTACTCATCCATAATAGGGTCTTTGATGTATGCTACGATGCGTATAAGGCCAAATATTGCACAGATTGTTAGGCTAGTGAACAAATTTTTATCTAATCTAAGAAAAGTTCACTATGAAATAGTGAAATAGATTTTGAAATACTTAAGAGGTATTCCAAAATGGAGTTAGTGTTTTGATGATGGGGAGTTAATTCTAAAAGGCTATATGAATGCAGATATACTTGGAGAATTTAGAATTTCCCAAATGTTTGAGACTATTATAGTTAGGAAAGCATGTGCTCATCCACGTGAAGGTAACACTTTAGAATTTTCACGACCAGGAGACATTAAGTAATATGATAAAACATAAATTGAACAAACATGCTTCATTTGGTCTACACGTGTCTTATCAACCAAAGTAGAACTTTCCAAGTGGATGAAGATACTTTTGGATCCTTGCATTATCGAGCTGATCAATACAAATAATGTATTAACTTACTGGAACTTGCTCTAGTTTCTTCTTGACTCCCTTTAAAACCTAATAACTGTTATTAGAAATGAGTGGTTAAAATGAACCTAAGTCACTGCTTAATCCAATAAAAACAAACCTTGATATGATTAAGGGACAGTGATTAATATGATACAAGTGCAATTAGATTCATTTCAGAGGAGAGTCTAAAGCTTTTAAATTAGTCACATGAAATTTTGCACTATTTAAATTATGATCTCCTTCTCATTCAACTTATCTAATAAAAGTTTTTTTTGGAGTTAGGTTATTATTCTAGTGGGGAATCATGGTTTTTAATTGGAATAATTTACATTTAACTAGGAATTGTTGTTCCTTTTCTAAAATATTGGGGTTCATCAATTTGTGAAGTACTAATCTACAAAATTTGTATTTTAGTAAAATTCCTTTAATTAATCTTCTTGTAATTTATTGGAGAAATATGTGAGAGAAAATAAATTAACACCAATTTCTTCATAAAAATATCTTTAATTGCAGAATCAATGAGAACCCCTCAAACCAATTGCAAAATGAGATCAGCATCTAGTAAGGCTTATAGATTGTGTATTATAAATTTGTAATTGCTTTTAAACAAAATTGCAAAATTAAATTTCTATAATATTCTTACATTTGATAAGGTCGTACATATCCAAATATTGAATTAATCTCTGAATGTGCTCTCAATTCAAATTCATTCCTAGTTGGTGAGATTTGCTATTAATACACAATAAAACAATAACTCGATACAATAGTTAGATGTGCATAGTCACAGAAAAACATTTCTCATGAACGTAATAATTTTTGAAGTCGAATATTCAAACATAGAGCCTGAAGTATATTATAAGAAGCTTGTAATTGATGAATTTGTTTGCTCGTTTGCTTCCAGGTTACAGATATTGGATTTGAAATCCATGAGGTACCAGATTGTTAAGATCTTGTATTGGATTTCAGCAGAATCCTTCGACAATCAAAATCAACCTTGATCTTATTATGAAAAATTTTCAGTTCATTAGTTTCAAACATTTATCCAAGTTGTTGTCTTATATTTCCAGTTCTTAACAGCTTAGATCTGGCACTTCTCCTAAATCTTTTACTAAAAAGGATCATGATCAGATACTACTTGGATTTTACTTGAACAACTTGATACCTATTTGTTCTCCATCCAACCCTACAATACTCCACTATAAATTACAGGGCACTTGTATCATTTGGTACAGTCTCCACCCTGTGAGTTCTTTTAATTATTTGTTAACTCACATGGGTACAATGAATTCTTTCTCAGCATTTTGCGCTACTCTCTTATTGTTTATCTCAGTTTGTTCAGCCTATGAAGTTACATATGATAACAGAGCGATCGTTATTGATGGAGAACGAAAGATTATTATCTCTGGTGCAATTCACTATCCCCGTAGCACTCCTAAAGTAAGTCCTTGCTCACATTGCTATTCTTATCTTGTAAAGCTTTTTGGTGCTTGTTTCGTGAACATTTATATGCGCTTTGATTCTTCGTAGATGTGGCCTTCCTTAATGAAAAAATCCAAAGAAGGTGGCCTTAATACTATTGAGACTTATGTCTTTTGGAATCACCATGAACCCCACCGTCGTCAGGTTTTTTCTTTTCCCCCACCACTTCGGAGAGTTAAGTGACATTGAACCTGCAATAGACTTCGTATTAATCTTTATCTTTTATTTGTTTCAGTATGACTTCTCAGGACACTTGGACTTGGTTAGATTCATAAAGACCATTCAAGAAGCAGGACTTTATGCGATACTTCGTATTGGTCCATATGTCTGTGCAGAATGGACTTATGGGTGATTACTGATTATTAAAACTTAAACAAGCTTTCTATTGTTTACATGCTTCACTAAACTTACGCTAACAGTGTCTTCTATTTTATATTAATTAACATTTGACAGAGGACTACCTGTTTGGTTGCACAACATACCTGGTATTAAGATGAGGACTAACAATGAAATCTTTAAGGTAAAATGATAAATTTTGTTTTAAAATTAGAATTATAATATTTGTCAGCATCTCTCTTATTTGAAATCGTGTATTAAAATGCTCTTTCCTATTTTGTATGGTAAATATAGAAAGAAATGCAAACTTTCGTAACACTGATTGTGGAGATGATGAAGAAACATAGACTTTTTGCTTCACAAGGAGGTCCAATTATCATGGCTCAGGTTTGCTTTCTTAATGCCAAGCTTCATTTTCGTTGCTTTTCCTTAATTATTATGCTAATGGCTTGGCATTTTGTGTTTGCTGTAAAAATTCCAAAAGATTGAAAATGAATACGGAAATGTGGAGTGGGCTTATAAAGATGACGGATGGAAATATGTGGAGTGGTGTGCAAATCTTGCTAAAGGCTACAAGCTTGACGTTCCATGGATTATGTGTCAGCAGGATAATGCACCAGAAGGCATTGTATGCTTCATTCAACCAATGGCTTTTCTCTTCATAATTTCTTTGTATTTATTCCCTCTCATTTGCTCTCCATCTAAATCAACCACTATTTCTTTATCTTACAGCTCAGTGCCTGTAATGGTTATTACTGCGATTGGTGGCACAGTCCCAAAAACGATACTCCCAAGATGTGGACTGAGAATTGGAGTGGCTGGTTTGTTATACGCGTTTCTTTTGTGCTAGTTCACCGAGTGATTCGAGTTAGTGATCATGATTCATTTTGTTGCAAAAATGCCCATGTAGGTACAAGAACTGGGGCTCTCAGGACCCACATAGAACTGCTGAGGACCTTGCTTTCTCTGTTGCGAGATTCTTCCAGAAAAGTGGCACCGTCCAAAATTATTATATGGTTTGATTCTCCAATCATTTCAATAATAAAGTATTCATATAGATTTACATAAGATACTAACATTGTCTTTCGATCTTTGCATTAGTACCACGGTGGCACTAACTTTGATACCTCAGCTGGCGGTCCATACATCACCACCTCTTACGATTATGATGCACCACTTGATGAATATGGTAAAGAGAATTTATCCTTGTCATGTTCAGTTAAATTGTCAATAGTTGTAATTATATAATTTTACCTAATTTGTATTTTTTTTTCCTTTCTCTTTATCTCCAACTTAGGAAATTTAAATCAACCTAAGTGGGGTCATTTGAGAGATCTACATTTGTTGTTATACTCGATGGAGGCAAATCTCGTCTATGGCGAGAGAGAGTCTCTTGATCAAGGCGGCGGTAGATATGTAAGTGTCATTATTCACTTATTTGAAGTTATCAAGCAATGCTATTTGTAGTTCTTATGCAGAACTTGACTGACTTGTCCTATTTTTCAACTTGCAGATTACAATATTCTCTCACGAAGGAAAGAGGAGTTGCTTTTTGTCAAATCCAGATCAAAAAGATGCCCATGTCTTCGATTTTGAAGGTAATCAATATAACGTTCCTGCTTGGTCTGTAACCATCCTCCCTGACTGCTACACCGAGGTCTACAACACTGCTAAGGTATATAAATTAGGCTTATAAGCTGTTCTGACCCAATTCTGGTATTTACTAGTGTTTTCTAAGCTGCCATGATCTTTGATAGGTAAATTCCCAAACATCTGTAATGGTCAAGAAACCAAATGCAGCGGATGATTTTGAAGAGCCTTATAAATTGAAGTGGTCTTGGAGGTCCGAGAAGTTTATTCAGCTTAACAAACTGTCGGCTATTAAGGGTCCCTTAATGACCTCAAATTGTCTTTTGGATCAAAAAAGAGCCACAAATGGTACAAGCGATTATCTGTGGCTTATGACCAAGTATGCACTTGTACTTTTGCATCACTTATCTTTGCTTATCATTATGAATCTTTATCTATAAGATAGGCTCATATTCTCTTATTCATATCCACAGGTTTGAATACAATCAAGATGCTCCTTATTGGAAATCTCTCGATCATTTTGTTCTACAAGTCCATACCCATGGACATGTGGTTCATGGATTCATCAACGGAGAACACTTTGGTAAAATTGATGCGCACCTTTTCTAGTTGAACCAAAAATTTCAACAAAAATTATTTAGTTTCTAATGTGTAAACTAATTGAATTTGTTAGGAACGCAATGGGCACTTAATGGTAAATTCGAGTTCACTTTCGAGAAAGTGATTAACATGGTGAATGGAACCAATTATATCAGCTTGATCAGCACAACAGTTGGACTTCAAGTAAAAATTTTACCTCTCTATATTTAATTATAAATTACACCAGATCATATTTTCATGTAATAATTGTACTGTTTTATGCTTTCCTCAGAACTATGGCCAATTTTATGATGAAGGCAAAAATGGAATCCGTGGTCCTGTAAAGTTAATCCGAAGGCCAAAAGAAGGACTTGAAGGAGAAGTTGAACATGATCTTTCTGTTAATGAATGGGTTTATAAGACCGGCCTTGATGGAGTAGATATCGGAACGCACAAACTTGGTTCTAACCTAGAATGGACTGAAGATAGTCGTCCTGCTAATAAGCCCTTTATTTGGTATAAGGTAATTTGTTGAAATCTCAGTAATTGTAGGTGCTGGTGTTGGTATCCAACTAATCGTTTTGCTATGTTGCAGACTACATTTAAAGCTCCAACGGGTGAGGATCCTGTCGTGGTGGACTTGCTTGGTTTGGGTAAGGGAATGGCTTGGGTCAACGGCCATAGCATTGGAAGGTATTGGCCAAGCTATATGACAAGTGAAGATGGATGTATTGGCGAATGCGATTACCGAGGAAAATACAGTCCTTCTAAATGTAGAACGAACTGCGGCAAATCTTCTCAAAGATGGTAAGAACTAAGAATGCGTCTTTTCATTTGGTGACACAGAAATTGGTTGCTTACTCACATGCGCTACTTTGCAGGTATCATATTCCGCGATCTTTCCTGAAGGCAGATGACAATGAACTTGTTTTATTCGAAGAATTTGGAGGCACACCAGATCTTGTGAGTGTTGAAACTGTTACAGTTGGAACAGTCTGTGCTAATGCATACGAACGCAACACTTTGGAACTATCATGTCAAGGAGGGAAAGTTTTCAAAGACATAAAATTCGCCAGTTTTGGTCTGCCAAGAGGAATCTGTGGAGATTTCCATTTAGATAGAAAATGCCATGCAAAGAGTAGTTTAGAAATTGTGCAGAGTGCATGTATTGGGAATGAAAAATGTAGTTTGAAGGTGGCAGAAGCAACTTTTGGCCCCTTGCGCTGCAACGCGGATCAATACCGGTTAGCTGTTGAAGCCATTTGTGGTGATATATGACTGGTGGACTTGAAAAAAGAAAAGTTTTAGACTCTCAAGGCTAGTGTTGCTAGATTAGTGTTTAGATCATTGTACGATCTCTCTAATAAATGTTTTTTCAATATTAGGTTAGGCTTGTTCTCAATGCAATACCTAGTCAATAAAATTCTGATTTTTTTTAATCAATATTCTGGATAACTTGGTACTGAGTGACATAACTTTCCTGCTATAAATTTTCAGCTCATCAGATTTTCTAAGCAAAATTGGTTCTCTGTCATTCTCATTCTAAAAATCAGTTGAGTAAAACATGGAAGAAGAGTAAGGATCAAGGAGATGGAAAAATAAACTACAACAAAATAGTTGTAAAAATTACAAATCTGAAATATGTTAATAATCTCAATAAGTAGATAGAGAATTCATTACTTACAGGCATGTTGACTTAATAAATACTAAAAAAGAGCCAAGACACAAGGTACCAAGACTAAGCCACTTTGCACGAGCAAAACTCTCTCCCATTAGCTGCGATGAAATGTTATCCTTAGAAGTGTTTTCATTTTAGATATGAAAATGAAGTCAATTCTATAATGATGTTCTAGTTATGATAATACAATATTGAGATATTCAATTTATAAAATCAAACAATATGGAAAATATACATTTTTCTTTTATTGATAATTATACTTGCTCCATGTAACTTATTGCTTCAAAATCTTATCCTTTGCTGTCACTTGCTTATTATTCCCTTGGTTGCTAGTTTGCTTTCTCCATGGGATATCTATACTTACTACAAGAAATTGTATTTTTAGTGAAAGCAATAGTTGTCACTAAAAACAATAATATACCTCTGTCACACTAATAAAATATTGACTAATTTAAAAAATGGTCACAAGTATGCAACACATTTGTGACAAAAATATCAACACTAAAAACTAAATGGTCACAGTAATTTTACATATTTATGACAAGTTTATCGTCACAAATAATATAAAGTAATAACGAATTAAGTCGTAACAATATTTCATTTTATTGTGACAACATCATTGCCACTAAAATAATTGAAACTATTTACAAAATATTTGTTACTCGTGTTTTTTTTATCAGTGTTCATTACTTCTTGGTCACTAATATTTTAAGGTAAAAGTGTTAACATCATTTTGACACAAAAATGAAATTTTGTTCTTACAAAAAATATTGCCACTAATGTGTTTAATTTAGTATTATCACAAATAAAATTGTCAATTCAACAATAGAATTGCATTAGTGATAAAAGAAATTTGCATCAGTGACCATATTGTTTAATAGATTTCGTTACAAGTATGAATGTAATATGTTACAATAATGTTGTCACTAAATAAAGATTATACGTTGCAATAAATTTATCACTAATGTATTCGTGTTTGTCACAAATAATATTATTAAATTTAATAATTTAATTGCTTGATCGATAAATTTTTTGCAATAATGACCATAAAATAAAAGTTGTTACAAATGATACGGATTTTTAGTGTCAAGATATTGTCACATAAGCAAATTAAAATTATTATTACATATAAAATATATAAAAATCACCAAAAATGTACAAAATTCTAATTTCCAATAAATAAAATTGGAAATTTTAATATCCAAGATAATTATATTTATTACAATTATTCCAAACTATTACATACTAATTTAAGTAAAAACTCTAAAAAGTAAATTTTCCTGACTATTCTTCCATATGAAATTCACTATTAATTTGTTTCCTACAAAATAAATAAAAACAGAATTAATTAATTAGTTTATAAAAATTTCAAAAAAAAAAGACTATAACTTTCATATCATTATTTCTTCTACATTTGGACGAGAACAAGTTCCATTTGACTTTTGTTATGCCTTTCAAACTTTAACACCATCAGCCACTCATCGAAATGTTTATCTTTTTAAAAAGAAAAGATTAAAAAACTAATGATTAATTAGTTTCATGTAATCCAGTTAATTGGCACCAGATCTTGTTACAAAAATTGCTGATATCCAATCAAGAGCAGTCACTTTACGATTGACCCTTCCTGCAAAAAGCATTCAATTAGTGGGATAATCACAGACTTGCTTGTTATTGTAATATAATCCTACTCATCCGAAGCAATAAAAAGCTTGCCACTGCAGCTAGTACGCAACTGGGCATTCACATCTAGCTTGTACGGTTGAATGAGATGTGCCTAGAGGTGGTTGTCCAGACATCCAGCTTTAGGTTGGTCCCAACAGCCATTGTAATTGTGATGAGGAAGTTGGATAATTTTTATCTCTTGAAAACGCCAAAACGAGTTGCAACTTGCATGCAATTAATCACACAAGTGTGATAAAAGTTTTAAATGTGAGTGAGTTGACAAAAGGGACTTTTTAGTTCATCAGATGTCATAATCATCTTACACGTACGTGTACTGCTACTTTTCCGCGAAAAAGGACGAAGCATTATTAGCTAAGCAGATCCTTTTATGTTTGTAATGACAATTCCTATTACTGATCGTTATAAACTCGCTATCGAGTCAAAAACTCTTGAACACACACCAATCACTTCAAAATTATGAAAAGTTTGAAATTTTCACAAGAAATGGTCTTCACATGATAAAGGTCCCAAAACAATAGGTTGGACCGTGATGCTTCAGGAGGACTAGTAGGCCAGCTCCATTGTTTTATTCTACTTTGTCTTTTCCTTCCTCTTCGTCCAGTACTGTACAGCTAGCAAATACACATGTCAGCTCAACCAATAGTTTTTTAGACAAAGTAGTATAAATAATGCTCTGTACATACATTACAAGGTGAATAAGATTTTATTCTCTCTAATTACCCTACTACCTACACATTTCTCTACTCTTTCCTTTCATCAGAGACCCAAAAGACAAAACAGTTCTTACGAGAAAAACAAATGAATGGTTTCACTGTCTAAACAAAGTCTCAAAAAATGAAAATAAAGGCATTTGAGTACATAATGAATTGGAAAATTTAGAAGAACACAATCAAATCTTTAAAACATTTATACAAAAGATGCAACCAAAAAATTTCTCAGTACAATATGAGCATTGACGATAAACGGAGGAAGTGAGAAAGGGATAAAGGAAGAGAGTACCCATGCGATCAGAGTAGAGCAAATCTACGCAACCAATGACTAGGGTTTGCACGTAGTGAAGAAGAGACAGCCTAAGGGCATGTTTGGTTTATAGGAATCGGAATTCTATTTCTGGTATATTTTTAAAGTTTAAATAATCCTTTATTTGGTTAGACAAAAATACAAGAATACCTAAGATTAGGTATTTCTCAATTTTTAGGAATAGCTAAAGATCATCAAAAGGTATCTTTAGCTATTCTAAGAATAGAGTTATTTGTTGAAGACTTTTTTATCCTTCCTAATAACAATAATAAGAAGAAGAATAAAATTAATAATAATAATAATAATAATAATAATAATAATAATAATAATAATAATAATAATAATAATAATAATAA
>JAOTAX010000004.1:28535595-28549718 GCA_025629825.1 Erythroxylum guanchezii
GGTTGAGAAGGAAATAACCAAGCAAAAGTTATCTTTTCATTCATGAACTAAGGAACCACCGAGAACACAAGCAACATTAAATGAAAGGGCTATGTGTCAATAGGACACTTGTCCAAGTTAAAGAAGAAAAGACAAAATTCAAGTAATGGACTTTAATCAATTAATCCAAATAGAAAAAAAATTACATCCTTAAAGCATTTTCAATGGTCCCACGGACAATTCCAAATTATTACACCCAATAGCCCAAGCCCATTTAACAGAAAATTTCGGTACTAAAAACCAACCGGTTCGCCACTTGACGATTTTTCCGGTCAGGAAAGTTTTCCCAGAAAAATCCAGAAAATTTCCTAAAATTCCCTTAAAATATCAAACACACAAGGAATCACTCAAATAAATTTTTCAAACACAATTTCCACATTATTCACAGTCAAATTTCAGTTAGGCCTAAATACCGGAAAATGTCATGAATGCATGTACAGTTACGTTTCATGTGCAAAAATTCAACTGTTCACAATTAAGAATATGCATGAACAATCCTAATTAATCCCAAACACTCTCATCCTTTTTCCAAATTACTATTCTACCCTTTCCGTCGGGGGTGGGATGTTACAATTCCAATTACTTAAAAGTATATTTTGTGTAACAACCCTTCCTATATGATAAAAAAGGATCCCATGATCATAAGATCATAAATCTCAAATTTATCAATAAAAAGCAAATATAATTCTACTTTTGTTTATAATTTCTTTTTTCTTTGTGACTTTAATTGATAGGGCCTTATTGATACATAATATATATCATATACATTGTAACTCACAGTAGCATACATATGAAAGAAAAAAGAAAATGGCACAAAATGATCTTAATCTCAAAAAAGTGTGGATATGGCAAAATTGGTAGATGCTAACACATAATATACATATATACGTATATATATATTTCTTTGTGACTTTAATTGATAGGGCCTTATTTATATGTAATATATATCATATACATTGTAACTCATAGTAGAATACAAATGAAAGAAAAAGAAAACAGAACAAAATGATCTTAATCTCAAAAAAAGTGTTGATATGGCAAAATTGGTAGACGTTAACACATAATACACACACACACACATGCACGCACACACACACACACACACGCACACACACGCACACGCACACACACACACACACACACACACACACATAAAATTCTTTGTGACTTTAATTGATAAGGCCTTATTGATATGTAATATATATCATATACATTGTAACTCACAGTAGAATATAAATGAAAGAAAAAGAAAATGACACAAAATGATCTCAATCTCAAAAAAAGTGTCGATATGGCAAAATTGGTAGTCGCTAACACATAATATACATACATACATACATATATGTATATATATTACTCTCTCTTTCTCTCTATATATATATATAGTATAATTTCTTTTCTTTTTCAAGTATGGGTGTTTTTTTTATAAACAAAAAATAAAATGGATTCAACTAAGGTTTTCTATAAAGTATCAATACGCTAGACCTGTGATGTAAGTTATTTCATGTCATAAATAAACTTGAATACTCAAGAAATCTGTTAAGCCAGTGGATTCACACCTCTTACAACTGACATAGACTTCTGTTCTTATAGCATAAGCAATTTGATTAGCTTTAAATCTATCCTAAGGTATCATTTCTAATACATCTGTGGGATAGGCTCGGACACATTGAGTACATCTTATACATATATCATAAATCTTTATTGAATGTGACATTTGATTTATAATTTTTTAAACATCATAATTTTTTGATCTAGTCATTATATTCCAATTACTTAAAAGTATATTTTGTGTAGCACCCCTTCCTATATGATAAAAAATGATCCCATGATCATAAGATCGTAAATCTCAAATTTATCAATGAAGAGCAAATCTAATTCTACTTTTGTTTATAATTTCTTTATTCTTTGTGACTTTAATTGATAGGGCCTTATTGATACGTAATATAAGATCATATACATTATAACTCACAGTTTTGGGCCCGAATTGATTAGTATGTAGGATTTTCTTTTCCAAGTGAAATCTCCTAATATAGGAAATAATGAAAAATCACTTTTGTTAACGTGGATTAAGAAGCTTTCATATCTTAAAATTAGATATTTAATTTCTTCAGACCTATTAGAGCATAATCCACATTTTAAGGAATATGAGTCAAAGCCAAAGCCAAAATAAAAATATTTCTAATGGAACATCTTTTGTAATCCCAAAAGAGATAGTTCACTAATATACTAAAGGATAAGTAATTTGGTCCATTCATATCTAGATCATGAATGTTGTAATATATATTATGCAAGGAGAAATTGCTTTTACTAATTTAAATTGAAAGGTGATATCAATTCAATCTAGTTCTAACATCATATCTATGGTTAAAACATTCATCCTAGTTAAAAGCTTTAACTTTGTATTAAGTTTATGGTCAATATCATCATTCATATCAATATCATCATTAGCATCAATAGAAAAACCCTTAAGCTTGTTATTTAGGTTCAAAAATAATGTAATGAAAGCAATATATGAGTTTGTTGCTAGGTATTAACGAAATTGGATCATACCTTTCCTATATATAAGTTTGTTGCTTGTGGTTGAGCCTGAAAACCTATCTCCTGACCTAACAACCTTATCCTTTATGTTGACCCCTTGTAACTCTATCCTTTCTGACTCTTAACCCTTTTTCCTACTACTATAGTCTTATATTCACTCATAAAGCAAACTAATCTAAGTAACAAACTCATGTTGCACTGATATCTAACCCATAACAAACTCAACACCATTAACTAACCCATGTTTTAACCTCCTACTCTAGTGATTATGCTAGTTGTTTCGGCGGTAATGTCAATAAAGAGTGCTAATGGTAGTGTTATAGCATTAGCATGTGGCAAAATTAATATGGTGGTAATGAATTTAATTTATCAAAAGCTAATACTTTATATTTTAAGTTGGATTCAATTTTTATTGGATTTGTGTCATAGATTAAATTAATAGAAAATAGGATGCTCTAGGAGCAATTGTAAATGAAAGGATAACTCTAATGCCAGTTAATCTTTAGACAACAAAGAGAAGAGAAGTTAAAGACGTTAGTGTATAACCCGCAAACCAATTATAGAATACACTCTAATTATTAGTTATGATTCAGGTAGTGTCGTATTCTGACCTTAGTTAATATTGGGTAGCTATAATGTCTTGCTAGAGGCCACTTATAACTTGCGAGCTTAAAAGAAGTTTGGGCCTACTGCTAATATTGAAAAAGCCTACAGGGTCACACGCCAAGTAGGCTGAACAGTCAATGGACCTAATTTGGATTTGGGACTAGTCTAATTTACATTTAATGACTTAGGGTTTTCCTATATATATAGATATATGGGTGATTAGAAGATGGATGGTCTTCTAATCATAACTTTAACACATATCTACATCTAGAGAAAGAAAGGAATGAGATTGGTGCTATCACATCGTGAGCGTGATATTCAGTCCTGCATATGTGTGGATATTGTTAGAGACGCGGCACTTAACGTGCTCTTTTTTGACACCACCAATTCCTCTGCCATTTCCACTACATAAAAGGTATAACCAATCTTGATTTTGGTTTCAATATTCATATGGATCTTGGTATTTTGGATTTAGATTTGTGACATTTATTACTATTCATCATCCGAAAAGCCTACAGTGGCATCAGAGTCAGGTTGTTTCGTTGAAATCAAAATCAGTTTATGCATGTTAATCACACTTGTTTCAATTTTTCATGTTGTTTTGAATTGTTTGTATTGTATATACGTGATATCCATATGTGAGAAATTGTGTTGATTCATATATGATATGAATTTGTCGCTTTTATTGGATTCTATGTTATGTTGTTAACATGAATAACCCTAATTTGATTAGGACCTATAAATTGTGGATTGCATGAGTATAATAATATGATCAACACTCATAAAGGAAGATTAATATGATTAATCTTGGCGATAATTCAATATGATTGGACCACATGGGGGCACAACCCCCTTACCCTATCAAATTTCGTATGTTATGTCAATGACATGTTTCTTACGTTTGGTGTTTTACATGCTTTGATATATGATATCTTGCCTTGATTATGAATGGTGAATAGTATGGCCCATAGTTGTTTTATATTTTGGATATAGCTTGCTTATTGTTATGTTTTTATGTAATAATTTAGATTTTGAATATGGCTTGTGTGTCGTTATGTTTTTACGTAATAATTAGATTATTACTAGTTTCATTTATAGTATAATACTTGTCAAGTTAGTTGAAGAACCAAATTAACTGGTGCACAGATACGAGGATGGCGATCCATATACTACAAGAAGTTCATATTGGGGATTAGATCTTCATATTTTAAGGGGGCCACACTATATCACATTATTATTTCTTTATTCATTTTTTACTTATAATTTTATTTATGCATGTATATAGCAATTTCATAGTCAACTTACTTCCTCAACAATATTAAGTAATAATTGAAGTTTTTCTAATTCTACACTTGTAAAGACTTGAATTGTTGGGTAATGGGCTTGTCAAAGCAAGGCGCTCTTATTTATTTAAGTCCAACAGGATGGGTAACAGTTACCCATAAGTGAGGATTGGTTTACTTAACAGGGTTACCAAAATAGTTTTGAACCTTGAGACAAATAGTTAGAGCCGGGATATAAGATGTCACCCAACAACCAAGAGTTATATATGATATAATTAGCAAATAGTTGCTTAGCTCAATATCTAAGATTCAGGCAATGAGCCAAAGCTCACTTAGGTCTTAGTGAAATATGGATCTCGAACCACTACACTCATTTTCGAGGGACATATGCTATATGGGTATAGTGGGAGCTTCTTAATTGTTAAGAATTGGGTTTTATTAATGAATATGTCGCTGAAACTTTGCATATTTTACTGTAAATAATAATGACCACCAACACTTCATCTAGTTTTTCACCACGATCTATCCTTGAGAAAGACAAGGAATGGTTCAAACTTTTTGGAGTGGTATAGAAACTTGAGAATTGTTCTTAAGCAAGGAAAGAAGGACAATGTCCTTAAAAAGCCACTCCCCATATAGGCACCTCCGTCTAATGCTCCCCATGTAGAAAAGAATGCTTATAAGAAGCATGAGGATTATGCCCTTGATGTTGGCTGCCTCATATTGGCAACTTGAACTAACAATTCATAAGCAGTTTGAGAACGTGGGAGCCTTTGAGATGATTACAAGCCTAAAAAATATGTTTCTAGAACAAGCACAAATTCAGATATATCAAACTATGAAGTCCCTCTTGGAATGCAAGCTAGTAAAAGGGAGCCCAGTCAGCCCACATGTCATAAAGATGATTGGTTTTGTTGAGAATTTGGACAAATTGGGACTTCTTATAAACCAAGAGTTGGCTACTAACACCATCCTTCATTCTCTATCAGATGATTATAATACTTTTGTTATGAACTATAACATGCATAATCTGAATAAATCTTTCACTGAGATGCATGGAATGATCAAGACTGCTGAACATAACATTAAGAAGGACCTACCCCTAAGGTCCTTATGGTCCAAAAAGGGAAAGGTTTTAAGGAATAAGGCAATGGTAAAGGGAAGGGAAAAGGCAAAGGTCTGATTAAGAATCGGAACAAGCCTAAAACTAACCCTAAGACCAAGCCTGGTCCTTTTAATGATGATAAGTGCCATTATTGTAATGAGTCAGGGCACTAGAAGAGAAACTGCAAGAAATATTTGGAAGATTTGAAGAAGAAGGGTTATGACACTTCTGCTTCAGGTATTTATGTTATAAAAGTAAATTTTGCTACGTCTAGTTCTACATCTTGGGTATTGGATACCAATTTTGGTTCTCACATTTGTGTAATTGTGCAGGGACTGCAAAGTAGTAGGACTTTGGCAAAGGTGAAGTGGACCTACTCGTAGGCAATGGAGCAAGAGTTATCGCTTTAGCTATAAGGACATTTCATTTATCTTTGCCTCCAACAATGGTCTTAGAACTTAATAATTGCTATTATGTACCTGCTGTAAGCAGAAATATTATCTTTGTTTCATGTTTGGACATGGAAGGTTTTTGTTTTATGGTTAAGAACAATTGTTGTTCATTTTCTCGTAATAACATATTTTATGGTAGCACCCAATTAAGGAATGGGCTTTATGTTCTAAATTTAGAAATGCCTATTTATAACATAAGTACTAAATGGTTCAAATCTAATGATTCAAATCTCACCTACCTTTGGCATTGTTGTTTAGCACATATAAACAAGAAGGGCATACATAAGCTCCATGATGATGGAATTTTAAACTTCTTTGATTTTGAATCATATGAGATATGTGAATCTTGTTTATTGGGAAAAATGACTAAAATGCCTTTTACTGGACACAGTAAGAGGGCTAGTGATTTATTAGCACCCATACATACTGATGTATGTCGACTATTAAATTTCTATTGGTAGAGGAGGTTTTCATTACTTGTAACATCCCATTGCTTGTGGGAAGGTTAGATTGGCAAATGTGAGTGATTAATGAGAGTTAGAGATGCATTTCCATGTTCATGCATAATATGCCATACACTTATACATGATTAGTAAATTTATCTGCACATGAAAATAATTGTACATGAATTCATGAATAATTCCAGGTATAATTTGATTGATTGTGAATTTTGGAGAAATTAGGAATAAATTTAGGAATTGAAGAAAATAGGAAAAAGAAATTAAAAGGGAGCTTTGGAGATAGTTGGATTGTAAAGATGAAAGTTAAGGGAGTTGGTTTCAAAAGAAACTAAGTTAGAGCTTAGGTAGTGGGAGAGTGACAAGTGTCACTTAGACTTTTGTACTCTTGCTAGAAGTAGGTTACTATTCTTTGAGAGTTGACAGGTGAAGTTTTATCCAAGTCCCTTCTGTATTATCATCTTTTTCAAACCTTCTTTTGAAAAACACAGAGTTTTCCATCAAATACCTTTTAAGAAACTTTTATGCTTTTCCTTTCCTCCACCAAACCCACTTTACTATTTATTTTCTCTACTCTAAGAAAAACCAAAAGCTGGTCAATGTACTCAGTGAAGTATGTAAAACGTGTGGAGTTTAGGGCTTGAAGATTTTTGGAGTTTTCAGCAAGTAAGTGGTAAAGAAATCCCTTAGAGTTGAGGATTTGTGAAATAAATTTAATAAGTTACTATCATCTGCATAGGAAATGACATTTTCATGTTTGTTATAAATACTGTGTTGTTGGGGACGAAAAATCTGGTTATGGTGTTAATTTAGTATTTGAAAGGTTATGAGCGTATAGGTGTTGTAAAGTATTGAAAGATTGAAAATCTGGAAAAATGTTCACTGAGTATGCTTCAGTCTTTTAGCCACAACGTTTTCTCTGGTCATCCAAACGAGATGATTCTTAATTTGGATTAAACTAGAGATATCTGGCTATATTTCGTATGAAGATATCAACATTCAATTCCGTCTCTAAGGATCTCAGAAGTTGTCATGAAGTGAGAACTGGGTGCAGGACGTTGAGAGTTGAGTGTAAAATTCGTGTTCCGACTTCGGGAGAAAATCTGGACTTAATCTAGATATATTTTGGAAAAGTTGCCTTCTTAAGAGTTGTAGATCTTTCTTTTATCTTTCCTACGGTATATAGTATGAAAAGTTTGTACATCGAAGTCAAAAGTTATGATCCTTATAAGTAGAGATGTTCTGGAGCAAAAGTGAGACGATAGAAAGTGAGACAATGGAAGTGAGACGATAGAAAGGAGACAATGGAAGTGAGACGATAGAAAGTGAGACGATGGAAGTGAGATGATAGAAAGTGAGACCATGGAAGTGAGACGATAGAAAGTGAGACGATGGAAGTGAGACGATAAAAAGTGAGACGATGGAAGTGAGACGATAGAACTAAGACAAAAGGAAAGTGAGACGATGCAAAAGTGAGACGATACAGAAGTCAGACGATAGAATTGGCCTTCTAGGTCTTCATGAAAGTTGTAGATATCGAAGTCCTCTTTCCAATAGTCTAAAAATGTAGTCAATCCGACATCTGTAGTGAGAGTGATGGCAATTGCCAAAACATATACAATACAAGTAAAGATATGAACATGTTGGATTCTTTTGGTCATAACTTCTTCTCTAGACCTCCAAATGACTTGATTCTTGAACCATTGGATTCGTAAGACATTTATCTACATCTCCACCAAGAATCATAGCTATCTGAAATGAATGGAGAAAGATTGAGTGAGAAGAGTGGGTCGGGTACAGTGAGTGTGCTCTTAAAGGATATGAATTGGTGTTATGCCACTGAACTTACTTCGGTATTTCGATAATTTTTGGAGCTCTACTAATCCAAATGAGATTATTTTAATTTTGTGGTAAATTGGAGGCATGGGGCTACAAATGGGATGAAGAAATTGTTGGTTTAATACCCAGGATTTGTCATGAACATGCATTGTACATAATTCATTTCATACCTATGCATTATCGACTACTTATGATTGTGCAAATGGTGATATTGTGTTCATTAATTGTTATAGAAAAGCAACTGGAATGTCAACCTCTAGACATTGCTGGATCTTCCAAGCATTAGCTTCAGGAGCAACTTATGAGTCAACCTAGATGTTTTCCTAGGATTGATTTGTTCTAAATGGTTTTGATTTGTTTGAATTTCCATATTATTGAAACGTTTATGATCTGATTTTGAATGCCGGACTTAGGTCTGATGAATGAGAGATATGACCTTATTAGTATTTGATGCATTTCATAAAAATGCATGCTCAGATAAAGACGTTGTGACTTGAGTAGCCAGTATGAAGCGCTTCCACATAGAGCTTTGCTCCGTGAACTCTGTTCTGACTGAGCCCTATGGGCCAGTATTTGTATAAGTGACTGGCACTCAGTCACAACCATAAGAATGAACCCAAGTCTCATGCATATTATATTAAGTGATTGAAGATCATGTATAGTTTGCAAGGTGATATTGAATGACTATGTGATATGCCCTGACATGTGAATATCTGAACAATATATATATGCTTAAAATGAGTATTTATGCAAAATGTAGTATGTGTATAAGATCCGGTGAATTCATCAATGATGGTTCACTCATTGAGTTCGCAAAACTCATCAAAATTGCAACGTTGTCTTTTCAGGACCGAGAGATGATTCTATTTACTGAGGGGCTCCACTGCCGTATAGATTATGCTTTGGCAAGTGAAGTTATGGCTCAAAGGGTCGGTCAGCTGAAACTTTTGGATGGCTTAGATAGATTTAATACATTTCCTCTTTCATGTAGGACTTTTGTATTAGGTTTTTGAGGATGTACATAGGAAAAAAAGATGGTTTGAAATATATTGCGATTTCCTTATGATTCTTTATAAGTGAATAATGATATGATGCCATATGAAGTGATTGTAATGTTCGAACGTAGCTCGCCTTTATCGTAGGATATGTACTGGAATGACCTTCGGGCGTCCCGGTGTGTACCCTGCGGTAAGAGGACGCTACAAAAAATCAACCACATTAAAAATGGTGACTACAAGAGGAGAAACGGGAGGCCTTACAAGAATTGGAGGGAAGTGATCAAGAAAGATATGTCAGAGTTGGCCCTTACTAAGGCAGTAGCTAGAAATAGAAAAGTCTGGCATGATCGAATAAGGGTAAATGATACCCTTTAAAGTTCACCAAAACAGTTGAGTAAGTTACTAGGAGATGTTTACTTTAATGCTCGCGCTACGTAGTTACCGCGTAGGAAGTCCAACCCAATGTCCTTTCTGCCTTTTTTAGTTGTAAGTCTTGGACAAGACTTTCGAGCCTATAACTTGGCTTTTCAGGACATGTATGTGGGGAAAGATCCCACGAGGCTCTCTAAAACCGTAGGATTGTCATACCCTCAGGGTCTTTGAGCAAGACTCCGAGCTTAACTAGCGACAAGAAAAGCCGGACTTTACAGCTTTAGATACTAGCAGACCTAGACACTATCAGGTATATCATTTGGTTATATTTTATATTTTATATATTTATGTATTTATTGTAATTTTTATTTACATAATTATTTAGCGTATCAGTTTTACTTATTTACTCTTTAACCTGCATTACTCTTTTATTGTCACATCTGCATGTTGGTCTACTAGAAACAACCTCTCTACTATGTAAGGATAAGACTGCGTACTACCAGACTTCCCCAGACCTCACTTTATTGTGGAACTTCGGACTAGATGTAATAATGATATGTATTTGCAATAAGTTTTTAATGGATGTATTGTTCGCATAATACTAAATGAATGGATGGATGGACGAATATTGTTGGTGCTTTCTTTTAGGATAGATATGTTGTCTTTTTTTTTTTTGAAAAATTGGATAGATATGTTGTTGGCATGCATCTATGTTTGTCACTTTTGGATATGAATTCCAACTATCATAAATATGTTTGCCACCTTTGCGTATGAATTCCAAATTTATACCTAATATTATTTTGTTTTCCATTATTGATTAATGAATTCCAAATATATTACTATTATGAATTGCTAAATATTAAAAGTGTTAATAGAAGTTCTAATGCACAATCATATCATTATATTTATTGATTAGAATTTAACTTTGAAACAAAATATTACAATTCAATGTCATTTTCGCACAACATTTTTAAAAATAACACTCACTGTAAACAAAATGAACCCTATTAAAATATTCATTAAATAATTTTTAACTCGTTTTCTTGTTTGTCAACAAAATAATGTCTTACTTTGTGAGCTTTATTTGCTTCTTAATTTCTATAGTTGTTCTTATTAGTTGGGTACCAACTATAGCTTCGTCTGGAAGAGTGTATTGTTTGCTCAAAAAGTGTTGTTAAGGGGGGTAAGGTGGAGGGTTGGGGATGGCCAACATATCTTTGTCAATAGGGATCCCTGGATCCCAAAGGCTGGTGATTTCCATCCAGACGACGATCCTCTGGCCATTTATGATGCTATGCGGGTTTATGACTTATTCCTCCCCGGGGAGAGGCGGTGGGACCCTGCGACGTTGTTGTCTTATTTCAGTATTGATGATTTGCATGCTATCTTGGGTATCCCCTTGAGCATTAACCCCACACCGGATAAGATCATTTGCATTTGTGACAGAAGAGGGATTTACTCGGTTAAAACTGTTTATTATGAGGCGCTTACAGATCTGGTAGACCATAGGCAACGGGTGCCAGGCGTTGTATGGAAGCAAATCTGGTCCCTTGATGTACCTCCCAAAGTGCGTGACTTCCTGTGGCGGTGTTGTCGTGGCGTGTTACCCACTAAAGATAATTTGCAACACCGAGGAGTGCCCGTTGACTTGCATTGTTTATTTTGCCATGAACTTGAATCCATGAAGCATGTGTTCCTTGATTGTCCTATGGCGACGGAGTTATGGAGGTTAGCGGGTTTGGACCTAACATCCTCTTTGTCATCTTTTCAGGTTTTTTTGCCTATATCCTGGAGACAGCAAGACGAGATCATGCCGCTAGAATCAGCATTCAGGCATGGAAGCTATGGTTGGCACAGAATGACAAACTCTGGCATGATAAACGGGTTACGCCACACCATATTCATACTCAAGCCATTTCTTACTTTTCGGACTTCAAGGAGTTGATGCCCATTGGCAATCCCCTGACTGTTGCTCCCAGGCTACCGTTGTGTTTTCAGTCGGCAGCCGTCTTGACGTCGTCCTCTAGTTGGTTGGCTTTCATTGATGGCTTGATCTTTGCAGATGCTGACCTTCTTGGGTTTGGCATTCTCTTTGAAGACGGAGAAGGCTCTTTCTCATTAGCACTTTCTGGCCACGAGGAAGGAAATGGGGATCCTGCGATGGCGGGCTTGCTCTTCGGCAGTGTTTGTTATTTGCTCGTGATGGCATGTTACAAGTAGGTTCTATTTTTACTGATAGCCAACTTCTTATTAGTGCTTTGAACTCCAGGTCTTTGGATTTTTCCTATTTTGGTCTTATCATTTCGGACTGTAAGGATATCCTATGTACTAGGGATAATATTTCTGTAACTTGGATTAGGCGTTCGGGGAATAGGGGAGCCCACTCTCTTGCTCGGGCCTCTGTTCTCCATAGTCGCTTTCAAGTGTGGTTTGATGTACCTGACTGTATCTTGGACCATTATTCCTCGAGATAATTGCTATTCTGTCGTTTCAAAAAAAAAACTGTGGTTATTTGTACCTCCTTCAACATACATCCTTCTTTTTTTAAAAATTATGAATCACTTTTACGGAAGCCAGAGTTGGTGTAAGAGATAGAAACAAGATATAAGAAAAAACATGTGAAAGAGAGAGAAGCCAAGAGGAAGGAAGTGCGTGAGAGAGTAGCTAAAGCAGCTATGAATGAGAGGAGGAACCTAGATTGTGTATGACGTTCAAGAGATAAAAGCCTAGGAGAAGCAAATACGGGTGAAAGCTTAAGGGAGCAATCGAGTAACAGGCTTTAATATAGAGATTTGGTCAAATCCTAAATGAATCAGTTTATGGTTTCTTCCGAAGAATTAAGGATTTAAATTATTTAGTTAACCCAATTAGGGATTAAGAGTAATTGTTATAATAAGATTTTTATTTTAAATTCTAAAAGTGGACTCTACGATGTTACGTAATGTACATGTAGCAGTGAAACTTGTTTGGGCTGTAAAATGTAATAGCTGATGTCGCACTTAACTAATGACGATGGTTATCTCCGATCAAATTTTTTGTCTACTTAGGGGATGTTTTCATTCATTTTTCATTAAACTTCATCTTTGACTTTTTACTTGATTTAGTGATAAATTATTTTATTAATATTATTTAAAATAAAAATATAATATTAGTAATAATATAACGTTTTCCTCTTTAACTTGGTACAATAAATATTTAATAACATGAGGTTTAGGGTTAATTATTAAAAAAATCTCAAACTTTACTCAAACCCCCTTTTAGAAACTCTCTTCATGGTGAAGAACAAAGTTTCTCAAGAAATTTGAACATTAAGCATATGCTTTTCTATTAGAACATTAAGAAAACAAAGAAAATGATGATGACGAAGATTATGCAACATAACTTTTTTTTTAATTGCGGACCAAACTCTCAACTCCAGAAGCAATTATAATAACTAAAATCCGCTTAATTGTGTACCTTAAGAGTAATATTTGAGAGATGATAATTAACAAGAATGTTGCTTGCCCCATATGCGCATGGCAACCTAGAATTGATTATGGCCCCATTTAGTTGTTGGCTAATCAGCTATTTTTTAGTTGATTGACCAAAATCAGCTGATTGACTTTATCAAGAAGCTATTTAATTTGTTTGGTTGTTGGCTGGTTGGGTTGGCTGATTCAACCCAATCAGTTAATTTGTTAAAAGCTCCAGATGTGGAGCATTTTGGCTAAACAACTGAATTAGCTGTTTAGACCATTCTACCCTCAATTTTTGGCTGCTTTTCGTTACTATTTATGTTGTTTTGAACTATATGTCACACCCGCGACTAGTCACAAATTGGAGTGATTTTGGTACTGCTAACCATCTCTGCAATCAGGTTTGTATGTTTTATGGGGTGGTCTTGTTATTATTATTGGGGTGGTCTTGTTATTATTATTATTATTATTAGATTTTGTTGTTGTTGTTGTTGTTGTTGTTATTATTATTATTATTATTATTATTATTATATGTTTTATGTTTTTATTAGAGTTATACACTTAATTTTTGTATAATTAAATATCTAAAATCTAAATTATTATAAGAATATTCAATGAAATACTAATATAATATTCATACCCTTATATATATTTTTTTAAAGTCATGTCATTTTAAGTCATTTTACACATAAACAACTAATACTAAACAACTAATTTTACCAAACATCAAATGACAAATAACTAATGTAATCCACTGGTTAAATCAACAGATATAATCAGTTATCTTAGTATTATAAGGGTATGAATATTATATATCTTAGTATTTCGTTGAATATTCTTATAAGAATTTAGATTTTAGATTTTTATTTCTACAAAAATTAAGTTTATAACTCTAACAAAAAAACATAGAACATATAATAATAATAATAATAATAATAATAATAATAATAATAATAATAATAATAATAATAATAA
>JAOTAX010000004.1:28561900-28574015 GCA_025629825.1 Erythroxylum guanchezii
TTTCTATAGCTCCCGAATTTCTCAAAATACTGAACCCTGTTCAGAAAACTATCTAACTCATGACCTTTAATCAATCCCATGACTTTGATTCAATCAATCTCTTTCTATTTCTTTTAAATTTCATAATTTCTCCTTCCTTTATACATAACTAATCATGAACAACTTCTCATTTAATAGTCCTAACTTCCAAGAAAAGTTCGGGGCCCAACATTGATGGAGTGGAAAACAAATTTGAAAAAGGTTTAAAAAAAAAGTCCTTCCTCAAGTCATGCTTGCATGTTTCATTGCACATAACCTTTTTGTATGTATATATATTTTACTCAACCTCTTCTATACAAAATCTTTAAGAAAGTTGAATAATCAGTTGCTTAATTTTTATTTGTATACAATATGAACATTTCATAAATGATCTGACGCAAAAAATATTCAAATACCAAACCCACCTTTTATATACCTTTTGTGAAATAGAAGAGACTTTTAAGAAAATTAAAGAAAGAACAGAAATTCACATTTTTTTAATATTAGGTTCTTCCAAGAATTCCAAACCTAATATCAAAAAATGTGAAGTTCTTTTGTATTTACAAGCTAAAGTTTTAATACAAAAGAGTCAAAATATGTATTTTATTTGATACAAACTTTTTTAAAGGATCCATTATGATAATTTTAAAGCAGCTATAAAAACGATGAAATTCATTATTTCTTTATTCTTTTCTATTTATTGCTTATTTCTTATGTTTATTCTTTTCTATTTATTGCTTGTTTCTTATGTTCTCTTGAAATTGTCAAAATTATTTAGGATAAGATATTTAGAAATTGCATAAAATTATTTTGAATAATAGTCAATCAAGTTGCTCATTCTATGACAATTCTCAATGGTCAGAGCAATTAATTTTTAGGGTATCTCATCCCTTTAAACTTATTCACTTTTTTCTATTATTTCAATGAATTGTATAATTATTGAAATTTTAATAATTATAAAAAAACCTACGACACAGTTCATCTTTATTGTTGGATCCCGCTTGTTTCCGGAACCCAACTCTTGCTCTGATACCATAACTGTTGGAACCCGCTTAATTCCGAAGCCTAACCTCTTACGAAAACATGAAACCTGATATCACATCTGTTGGACTTGCTTTCGGAGCCCAACTATCCGAAGTCATATCAAAACAAATTTTGGGAAACTTCAAACTAGAATTTCAATTTGATTTCTTCAAAGAAATTGTAGCTCTAAGTCTCTAGTTTGTTTTGAAGTAAGAACCATCTTAATCGGAGCTCTATAGATGAAGATATGCTTAAAAAGCTAAAGGGTGTTCATACCCCAATCATGCTCTCCCAACCAATCCCTCATTTTCTTTCCATTAAACTTTTTCAAATCAACTCCAAAATATACCAATTTTTATGGAGAGATAGGAAAATGTCTTAGAAATCTATTGGTTTAAGAATCACTTCATTTGGAGGTCAGATGAGGAAGTGATGACCAAAAGAATACAACATGTTTAAGTCCTCATTCATATTGTACCTGTCTTGGCACAATTGCCATAACTTTTTCTACAGATTTCAGATTGAGTTCATTCTTAATAGTTTGAAAGAGGGCTTCGAGATCTACAGCTTTTATGAAGACTACAAAGCGAGATTATGCCTTTAAAAGTGTCAAAAATCGCAATTTACTGAAGTTGTCCTGTGAATATTTGTTTAACGGACATCCATGTCCGTTTAACGGACATTGTCGAGCCTGGGGGCTCTTTTTCACCCGAGATCTGTTAAAAGGACATTGGTGAGGCTGGGGGTCCTTTTTCACCTAAGAAGATCTATTTAACGGACCTAAAATCTGTATAACGGACATAGGGGTTCTCCAAACCCCTCCAAAGCCTCTCCAATGCTTCCTATATTCAATCTAACACCATATTCACTCATAATCTTCCCAAATTCAACTCTACTAGTGCCAAATCACTTCATATCAATTCAAACACCAAATTTATCTCATAAAACTCTCAAATCTCATCTCCAATGACTCATAACATACACAAACTCTTATCATTCTCCATAGTTGTCATGTTTATACCTCTTATGCAGCAACACATCTTGTAACGATCATATCTTTTCACTCCGGTATCCAAAAATTACGAACTTTATAGTATTGGAAAGCTAGAAGGACAAGCTACAACTTTTATGAAGACAACTTTAACCATTTCTACCTAAAGTATTCCAGATTTTTCCTGGAAGTCAGGACACAAATTTTATCCCTATGAAAACTTGCAAAACCTTCCCAACTTTACTTCTATTACAACATCATTCATAACAATTTAACTACCAATTGGAATTCATCAAACCCTCAACCTCAATTCATTTGACTCTTCATATTCAACCATATCTCATCATTCATAATTCCTATCTTTCTTTTCCATAACATCTCATATATATATCACAATAATTCATGTTCAAAATCATCAACTCAAGTGGATAACTTCTTCAAGTGTACTTAATTTGTAGCGCCCCCTTACCGCAGAGTATGCACCGGGACGCCCGGAGGTCATTCCGGTACATATCCTATGATAAAAGCGAGCTACATTCTACCATTTCATTCTCAAAATCGATAACCCATAATTCTCAACCCATTCACAATTATGACCAAATATACCGGGAAAGTCAATGGATGCATGTACAAACAATTTCATGTGCAACAAATTCATTTTTCACAATATAAGTAAGTCACATAATGCATGAACATACAAAGGCATTTCTCATCTCTCAGTAGACACCCATATTTTCCTATTTTACCCTTCCCAATGGAACCGAGATGCTACATAATTCCAACTTAACCTCATCCTTAATTAATTCATATTTCAAATCGATACACAAATCTATATTTCATTAACATCGTAAATTAAGAGTTTTACAAACTTCAATGGGCATTCCGAGCCACAATACAATATTTCACAAAATCCCAAAATATATAAAATACTCGAACTATAATTGCTCAACATGCGACTATAGCCTTGTTTTACATAAATTATTCCAAAACAAAACAAAGTATGCAAATCCAGAGTAATGCCTTGACTCTCTTTCACTCTGTCTCTTGCTCATCACCTGGAGATGGGACGGAAATAGGGGTGAGCTTAAAAAGCTCGTGGGTAACAGCTTATAATGGGAAAATAAGCAAAACCATTCAAAAGTTCATTGTCATAGAAAATTCTTGTTGAAATCCATAAAACACTTGTTTCTTAATTTCTCCTCATGTAGTCAAAATTTTACAAACCACAAAACACGAATGCATCAAACTTGTTCACATCATAAGCACATAAACACATCAGAATGATTTAAGTAGATCCATAAACATGACGAACTACGCAATTCCACATACTGGTCTTGTGTAGTCATAAACTTGAGGGAGTCCATGAAGGAGCTCCGTGCCACTAGTGGGTAGGCAGAAGAAGCCTTAACTTGGTCAACGTGCATGTGACAATTCTTGAATGGACTACCAAAATCCACATAACATGTATTTCAAAACTTGTTGTCCAAAATGGCACTTTTCGAAAACTTGATTTCATATACTTGATATATTTTGAAAACTATTTCCGAAAACATGATTTCATAAACATGCAATCTTTTTAAAAGAACTCATTTTCATAAATCATCACACAATTCACATATCAAACATGTAGCAATTTCTCAATTCATTCAGGACACAATTTATGCAAAACTTATGATGCCATTTAAATCATTAAATTTCCTTGAATTAAAGACAACAATAGTGGCTTATTTACTCTATTATAAACGTGTACCCACCTTGATTTCTTTGCTTGAAAACCTTGCTTAAAATGTCCCTACTCTTGCTCCTCTTGTCTCTCTTGATTTCCTTTATCAAAGATAAAATTTCCATTCAATAGGGATTTCAATTAAGAAACCCACAATGCATAATCACTAAAATTGATCCTAGAATTCTTAAACTCATGCATTTCCTAAGCTCCATGAACCAAAATCTTTTCAAAAATCCAACAAATCAAAAATGCTCTTACCTTGATTCTTCACCAAATGGAGAGTTTGTTGGCTCTAATGGAAGCTCTCATCCTCCTTTTCCTTTTTCCTTCTTGAATAAACTTCAAAATTCCTCTTGAAAAACTAAGAAATAAAGAAACCCCAGCTTTTTCTTCTTTTTCTCTCCTTTCTCTTTTCTCTACGACTCTTTCTTCTTTTCTATCCCCAAATCACGTTTTTGCCTCTTTCAAATGTAAGACACTCTTTTCTTCTTCTTTTTATACCATTAATGATTGAACAATGTCCATTTTACCCTTGCTCATATGCCTTGTAACTTAAATGCTTAAGTGACTTGCAAATTTTGCCCCTCACATAATCTTACCACCTTAACACCATAATTCAATTAACCTATGTCATATAATCTTACTCACATTAACATGCTAATTAATTCCAACTTACATTAATCTAGCAAGACATCAAAATAAATTTAAATCATGCTTAACTCCTTCTAAAAATCAAGACTTTTTTCTAATCATGTAATTGAAGGAATTTGCTAGCACTTCCTTCTAAAAAAATGTTCTTCATTGTCTCAATCTTCTAATGACATCAAAATCATTTAATTTGGTTCAATAGTCTAAAAGTTATAACCCAAACATTTTCGAATTGTTCTTATACTAAAACAATATTCTGTACTCAACTTCCATCCGAAAATTGATATTCTTATAAACTGAATTAAAACTCGATTTCATCAAACAATTTGTAGCTCTAACTCTCTAATTTAACCCAAATCAAGAATCATCTCGTTTAGATAACTAGAGAAAAAGTTATGGCTAAAACACCAAAACATACTTAATGAATATTTTTCAATTACATTTTGCAACTTTTAACTTTCAACATTTCACATATAACCTATCTTGTATCTAAACCATTTCTTACCTCATTTCAAATTCAAGAATTCTCCTTTTCTCTACATATGAATAATTGCCAACAATTCCTCATTTAATAGTTCTAACTTTCAAGAAAAGTTCGGGGTCCAACGTTTATAGACTATTTATATAGTATTTTATTATATAATCTTTTATTAACTTAGTGATATTGGAAAATCCAAAGAATTCTTCCAATGTAATCAGAAAAATTGGATTCAATTATCAACTACTTGGATATGAAACTTTGCATGTTTAGAAATGCTCAGCTAAATGGTAAGAGTGAAGTTTTATTATGGAGTCGCAGTTAGTAAACTAATAAAAGATTATTCAAAAGTATCGTGTTCTAAAAGCGCATGATAAACTCCAATCAATTCACATATACGTCTATGTTTAATAAGATTTCAGTCAGAAGCATACGAGATAATTTGCTTCTATGATTTTTTTAAATATTGCAATATACCACTTTAGCTGCTTTAGTAGCTTGGCCGATTATTCAAGATTCCGTTCTTTATCCAGCGATTAAGAAAAAACATGCTTGTTTACTTTATTTATTTATTTTCTTTTTGCATATATGCAAAAATCGGTTGATGGTATCATATTGCGATGACTAAGCTCATATTCAATTACTAACAAGAAATCCTATTTTTCACAAAAGAAAAAATTTCTAATGTTTCAATCAAAGAAATAATTGTAATCGTTGAATCAAATTTCTTCATAATATTTTCCAGTCCTCCATGATCACGTCTTTCGCTAACTCGAAGAGCCAATATTGTACTATTCATTAATCTCTAGACTTTGATCGGGTCCATTAATTTCCAAATAAGTATTTTCATTTTTATCAACATAAAATTTAGGCTTGTTATGGATACATGATATTCCCTAGAAAAGCTCCGATTTTGATCTTTGTATGTCTGATTATTATTGGATTTGGAACTAATTTTACACCACTTGCGAAGAAAAGAGATAACATTCCCGGTTTGTTGACAAGTAATCATGAGTTTTCAATTCCTCCAACGTAAGAAAAAGTAATATGTAGTGGTCTCGTGAGCTAGTGTTTAGCTGAAAATATTTTATTTCAGAAAAATATAATTTGGTTTCAATTTCAGAAATTATGATTAGAATCTCATGTATTTGGCAGATAATATGCTGCAGGTATTATCAGTTTAACATAACTTCCTTATCTTATAGATATGCCGAATTTCGAAACGCAAGAGTAGTTTAATTTTTAAATGAAAATTTTCGAGATAATGTTATAGATATCTTGTTGAAACTCCATTATAAATAAAGAGAAGCAACCCTCTCTGCCAACTATCTCCTTTACAATTTTCAATTTCAACATGGAAACTCTATCAAGAGTTTCTTTTTTTAGTTTTGCTGTTTTGTTCTTGAGCTGTCTTTGCTCTGGGATTCAAGTTACTGTTGATAACAGAGCTGTGAACATCGATGGAGAAAGGAAGATTATTATCTCTGGTGCTATACACTATCCTCGCAGCACTCCTGAAGTAAGTGTAATTTCTTGCTGTTATTATCCATTTCAATACACAAATTATATTTAATATATTACTTCAATCCCATGCAGATGTGGCACTCCCTTATCAAGAAATCCAAAGACGGTGGTCTAAATGCCATCGAGACTTACGTATTTTGGAATGCACATGAGCGTGAACGCCGTCAGGTATTATAACATCATCATTTTGTATGCTCATGAATGTTCGTTGTCTATAATTATCTTTGTTCTGTTTATTCAGTATGATTTCTCCGGAAACTTGGACCTCGTCAGATTCATCAAAACTATTAAAGCAGAAGGTCTCTACGCTATTCTTCGGATTGGTCCATATGTCTGTGCGGAATGGACTTATGGGTAATTGCAACTTACTGAAATTATTCAAAATTTTGTTTTGTTTGTTTGAACTTTCTAATACTATTAGTGAGTATGATCTTTTATTAACATGAGGTTTCATGTACGGCAGAGGCTTGCCGGTGTGGTTGCATAACGAACCAAATATTCACTTGAGAACTAACGATCCTGTTTACAAGGTAAAACATATCAGAAGAGAAGAAAACTTCTTCACATTACAGAATATATATTTTTGTTCGAGGTTGAGCGTTTGGTAAGGTTGCTGTCCAAGAGGTCACAAGTGTAAAATCTTGTGTACTGAGTTATTGTTGTTATTGTATATTATTATCTGATCTTATCGTTCTTTCTTCCTTTTTACATGTCACATTAAATAGCAAGAGATGGAAACTTTCACAACATTGATCGTGAAAATGATGAAGAATGAGAAACTCTTTGCTTCCCAAGGCGGTCCTATTATCCTTGCTCAGGTTTATACTCAATTCCATTGATCTCCCTTTCATTTTAGTCAATTAATTCTCTAATTACTCATGGCTAAAGATTTGTTCTTGTAGATTGAAAATGAATATGGAAATGTAGAGTGGGCTTACGGTTCAGATGGATACGACTATATCAAGTGGTGTGCTAATCTGGCTCATGGCTACAAAGTTGGTATTCCTTGGATAATGTGTCAACAAGATAATGCCCCACCACCTATGGTAATGCAATTCATCCATGCTCATCAGTATACTCCACATATACGTATAGTCACTGTGATGTATATTATTCTAAATGTTTTGTTTTGATTATACAGATTAGCACCTGCAATGGTTATTATTGTGATCAGTGGAAGAATCCCAAAAGTAATACACCGAAGATATGGACAGAGAATTGGAGTGGCTGGTTTGTCACAGTCTTTATTTTAGTTACAGTAAGCAATCCAGCAATTAATCAATATACTGAAAAAAAAGAAGAAATTATTTATTAGGTTTAAGAATTGGGGTGGTCAAAATCCCCATAGGACCGCAGAGGACCTTGCTTATGCTGTTGCAAGGTTTTTCCAACTCCAAGGCAGTGTTCATAACTATTACATGGTTAGTTCGAGATTTTGTATGTTTGGAACCTTTTTTTTCCTTCTGAATATTAATATTGAACATTACATTTTCTCTTTTCTTTCTGGTTGGTTTTTAGTACCATGGTGGTACTAACTTTGGCAGCACAGCAGGAGGTCCATACATCACGACATCTTATGATTATGATGCTCCCCTTGATGAGTATGGTACGGATATCCTATACTAACTAATTCGAATTTATTGTAAAGTTGAATTATAGTGTTAACATTCTCTTAATTTTCTGCATTTTTTAGGAAATCTAAATCAACCTAAGTGGGGACATCTCAAGGAACTTCATTTCTTGTTAAGATCCATGGAGAAAGCCCTAACATATGGTGCAATAAGAAATATGGATTTTCCTGGGAATAGACAGGTTAAACTGTTGTTCTTTTTTCTTTCTTATACTAAAAGTATTAAATACTTAAATGTATTTACGACTTTAAAAACCAATAACATTGTATTGATATGCTCAAATGCAGATTACAATCTATTCATATGAGGGGAAAAGGAGTTGCTTTTTCGCAAATTCACACAATACCGATGATTATACCTTTGATTTTGAAAATAACAAATACCTTGTTCCTGCATGGTCTGTTAGCATTCTCCATGACTGCTACAAAGAGGTTTACAATACAGCAAAGGTAAACAAGTTGTCTAAATCACTCCATTTTAAAAGCTTTTACAGTCTCAGAAACACATTGCTCCTGATATTTGTAGGTTAACGCTCAAACAGCAACAATGATCAAAGTACCAAATACCGATGACGATGACGAACCATACTCTTTTCATTGGACTTGGAGACCCGAAAATGTTCTTCAACTAAACAAGAAAGATGCTCTTGGCAATAATTTGTTGCATTCAAATGAGCTTTTGGACCAAAAGGTTGCCACCAATGGCACTAATGATTATTTGTGGCTTATGACCAGGTAATACATGTAGAAAATCTATGCATTCTTAAGTCTCGAGTTCTCCTCTCTAACACGTGATGGACAGTGTTGTATATGACGAAAAAAATCCTTTGTGGAACGCGCCAGGCAAGAGTCTTTACCTTAGTGTGCACACCAAGGGACATGTCGTTCATGCATTCGTTAATGGCAAACATGTTGGTAAGTTAATTGCCTACTTTTCTTAATGAAAATTTTATGCTTACAAGAGACATTACTATTCTTTTCTGACCAGTTTTAGTTCTTAAAACAAATGTTGTTTCTGTTTCTAACCCTTGAAGTTTATTCAATTTATTAGGATCTCGGGCTGCTGAATATAGTCATTACGAGTTCACTTTTAAGAAGAAGATTAAGTTGGTACACGGCACCAACTACATCAGTTTGATTAGTGCTACCGTAGGACTTGCTGTAAGTTTTAGTTACATATATAATAAGATCCTTTCTAAAGTTATATTGTTGTCTCTGTTATCAGTAATCTTAACTGTTTTGTTCTGGTTTCATGGCTAGAATTACGGTGACCACTATGATAACGCAAAATATGGAATCACAGGTCCAGTAAACTTGATTCTAAAGGACAGATTTGACACTGTGGAAGTGATCCATGATCTTTCTAAGAATCACTGGGTATACAAGACTGGATTGCATGGTGAAGATTTAGGACTAAATGAAGGTAAAACTACAGCATGGAGTGCGATGGACCGTCCCTCAAATAAACCATTCATTTGGTATAAGGTAATTATGAATGCTAATTAATACTACTTACTCTTACTTATGCTGACTAACATTAATGTCATGTTACGTTTATGTAGACCACTTTCTCAGCTCCTATAGGAGATGATCCTGTCGTTATAGACATGATTGGTTTGGGAAAAGGAGTAGCTTGGGTTAATGGCAACAACATTGGAAGATACTGGCCAAGCTACTTTGCCACTGAAGATGGTTGTGACTTTCAGTGCGACTATCGTGGAGCTTATGGATCTGGAAAATGCAAAACAAACTGTGGCAAGCCTAGTCAAAGATGGTAAGAAATTTATATACTTTAAGATCCCAGCTTTCCTGTTGAAATTTATAAAGCATTCTTAACTTAATGATAAATCTTTAGGTATCACGTTCCACGATCCTTCCTTAAGGCCGATGGAAATGTGCTTGTTTTGTTTGAAGAAATGGGAGGTACCCCAGATCTTGTTCAAGTAGAAACTGTTACCATTGGTAAACTGTGTGCCCACGCATATGAAGGCCACACCTTGGAACTGTCATGCCAAGGAGATAACTTTATTACAGATATTAAATTTGCAAGCTTTGGCACTCCCACAGGAGTCTGTGGAGATTTCCATGTAAACCAAAAGTGTCATGCCCAAAACTCTTTACATGTTGTTCAAAAGGTGCTACTACTTTTTTTCTTACCTAGATATGAATTATTTAAAGATAAAGCTGTTCATGACACGTTGTAATTGGGTAAATTGGTGTGATTTGCAGGCTTGTATTGGCAAACAGAGGTGTTCTCTCAAAGTCGATGAAAAAACTTTTGGACCCCTACGTTGCCGAGCTGATGAATACAGGCTCGCTGTTCAAGCAACTTGTTAGTTTTTCATAGATTTATGGGATCCAACCTGTTAGTTAGTCGAGTTCATAATCTACGGCCATCTCTTTCATAGTCTACGGCCATTTCTTTCCTCCAAATGTTTAAAGCATAGACATCTCGTCTTTGTATTACTCAATAAAATTCTCTTTAGATCTTAAAATTCCAACTTCCTTTAATCTAATTCGTTTCTATACCAAACCACTACTATTACTACTACATCTTGCCCTCTTTCAACAAAAAGATGCACTAGTTACAAAATGCCAGTTCTAGTATTTGAGAACAGGATGAATTAAAGTAATAATCCCATTCTTAACACATTTGCTCATTGACCAACAAAGCAATAGATAGTGAAAACTAAACAGGGAAATGCTTCCTACTGCTCCTTTCTCTCATATTCTCCCATAATTTTGGTTGATTGTCATTAAGTTTACGTTTCACTACCGATTTGTGGTCCTTTTACTTTTGAACGGTGGATTTAAGAAGGGAGCGAGTTTTGGCCTTTGGTATTGGGTACTCCTTGAAGAGAGAAGAATGTGGACATCTAGATCAGAAAAGCTAATAATTTCTCTCGACATGTTTGTAGTTTCTGGAATTATTTTATTGCTTCATTTGTATTGTATAGATAAACTGTTCATATTGGCATATCTTTTTTTCTTGACAAATATGAATTGTTAAAAATTCATAAACTAAATCAATGTCATTTATATACTTTGTCTTTAGTTTATATGCACTAAATTATTCAATGTGTATTGATTTCGTAAGGCAGCGTTCATCTTACTTAATTAATCACTGCTTCATATTCGATGTCATAAGAAAAGCACAAGAGCACAATTTGCGCATTCATTTAGATCTCGTAAGAAAAGCATAAAAGCACAAAAACATCTAACAAAAAAATAATAGAGTGAGGATAAGATTAGCAAGAAAAGTTGAAAAACAACAATTACAATACGTAATTCATATATAAATAATTCTTACGTAATATAGTTGTACATTACATAATTCGTATATAAATGAAATTCAATACAATTTTCCCGAAACATAGTCCAAAACTACAATAAATCCTATTACAATCTTTATTAACAAAAAAATCTTCATTTTTTCTCCTTTCCTAATAAATTTATGTCTTCTTTTATAAGCTTCATTTGTTGTTTAAACTCCTTCGATGTGCTTATTTCAACTCCTTTTTTTAATATTGATATTTCTTTCCTTAATTTTTGAATCACTTCAACAACTCTCTCGATAAATTTGTCATCTTACAATTTGAAAATTTTGTATCTCTCAAATTTAAATATTTTATTTTATTACATAAACTTTAAATTTAAGTTTTTAATCAAATACAAATACATTTGTACTAGATAATTGGGGTATCTATAGAATCTCGACGAGGATTATGATCACTTTATGAAATCCTTAGAGGAGTTTTTAAACCACAATAGCAAACCACATTGTATACATTTGAACTTATTGTTGTATTAATAGATGATCATCTGCATGATACTAAAGAAAATCACAATGTAAAATCACATCAAAAAATCGCCAAGAAAGAAAACATCAGAAAAAAATAAAACAAAATTAACCAATTTTCTTCTAAGAATATGATAAGCAATTCTGTATTACAAATAAGGCTTATGTTTTGTTCATTCTTAAATGATATTGACAATCACTACAAGAAATAGGGCGTTTAGCGACGAAAATTACCGACGGAATTCGAATGTTTTCCGACGGTAATGTAAAATAGCGAC
>JAOTAX010000004.1:28574274-28592415 GCA_025629825.1 Erythroxylum guanchezii
TAATTCCGTCGCTAATTTGCTACGTTTTCTTTTCCGTCGGTAATTTTCCGTCGCTAATTAATACTTTTCTTGTAGTGAATTGCATATACATTTTAAGAAATTATGTTATCTGATACTACTTTTAAGCCTATATCCCAGAGATCTGTGCAATTAATCCTTCTCAGACTTCATGTATCAGCACAATTTATATTAGGTGTTGTTGTTGCTGCTGTTGTATTCTCAACTTACACATTGAAATGGAAAACAAGTAACAAACAGAAGATAAATATTTGTTGTAATTAAAATATTGGGTGATCTTCATATGCTTACACCAAATACAGAGTATATATATATATATACATATAGAGAGAGAGAGAGAGAGAGAGAGAGAGAGAGAGAGAGAGAGAGAGAGCGAGAGATGGTCCAGGTATATATACCTCTTGTTTATTAATTTGTTTATAGGTTGCTATATCTTTTCAATGGTTTCGAACAAATTTATTAGACCCTCGCAAGAATTTGTGGGAGCACTCATAAAATAGTTGTAGATATGATCGAACATAGAAGACAGTGACAAATTACGGTATATAATTGAAAAGTTGAAACTTTTCAATCACATTGCTTGTGGAAATGTAGGGGTAAGGAACATAAGCCAACAACTCTATAAAACTCGATTGTTGGTCCCAATTTCTTGTGCGTATAGGGTTAGAGCAAGGCACTTACCTTCTTTTAGGAGTTAAATGGAGCACTAGCTAAAGGCGACGACAATGAAGGCAATGAATAGCAGTGAAGGGTAATGACTGAGGGAAACGTTGCGATGAAATAGGGAGACGATGCATTGAAGGGGAAGGCTTGGTGTTGAAAATGGAACTTCGAATATCTAATAAGATTACGGACTGGAGATTCAGGCTACATATTTTTCAGTTTTAGGGTTAATTAGTTAAAAGATTCATTAGTTCAGTTAATAATACAATTATTTAGATTAATTATATTAATTGGTTAGGTTAATTATATTTAGGTTAAATTTAAAAAGTAGGTGCTACATATTTTAATAACTCAATAATTTTAATAAATATTTTTTTTAGAATGTGAATCCAATAATAGTACGTGGCACTTATATGTCAAAATGAGACCTATTAAAACATTAAAATAATATTACTCTATGCCACGTGAGTGATAGTGTTGCAGAAAGTTGAGAGTATTACACTCTCGTCACTTTTTTCTATTTGTGTAAGGTTTAATGTAAATGTTAGGGTGTTAAGAACTTTTTAATGGGATAATAAGGAAGGTTGGGAAAGAGTAGAACAGAGGAGTAGGAGAAGACAATTATTTTCTTTCATACCTCAAAAGAAGAGTTACAGGTACTTAAATAGAGAAACTTAACAACCCACGAAGAAAGAGTCATGAGATCCCAAAAATATAGGAATCCTCTACAACCACTACGTAAACAAAACACAATAAACATAAATAACAGCCCACTTCAATAACCACGTAGTTCACCCACTAAACGAAGACTATGCTACCTATCATTCCTCCCTCCTAGAAAAATCGGCCTTGCCCTCAAGGACGGAAATCACGGTATGTGCAAAAATGCCACTTATTCTCCCACGTCGCATCTTCAGCAGGGACACCCAACCATTTGACAAGAACTTCTTCTTTAGGACGATAACGTCCCTTTTGCGTGACTCTTTGATCTAATATGGCTTCTGGTTGTGGAAGAATGGTCGCGTCATCTGCAACTGGAGGCAGAGAAGGCAAAATTGTGACAGTAGCACCCACACATTTTTTAAGTTGGCTCACATGAAAGACATTATGAATTAAGGAACCAACTGGTAGTTCTAAACAATAAGCAACAGGTCCTACACGGGCCAAGACTTTGTACAGACCGAAAAAACGTGGAGACAATTTGAGTGACTTGTGTAAAACAACGGACTGCTGCTGGTAAGATTGCAAATGTATGTAAACGAGGTCTCTAACCGCGAATTCAAGTTCTTATTGATGTTGGTTCACTTGAGTCCGCATTCGATTTTGTGCTTCAGATAAGTTACTCCGCAGGTGCTTAAGAATATCATCTCTAGTTTGGAGTAATTGGTCCACCAAATGGACGTGAGAAGTACCAAGAACATATGATAATAGATTAGGGGGTGGTCGAACATATACTGCTTGAAAGGGAGTGATACTTGTGGAAGAATAAACACTCGTATTATAGCTATATTCGGCCCATACAAGCCAATCATTCCATTTAGTAGGACGGCTATGAATGAAACAACAAAGATACTGTTCCAAGACTCTATTGACAACTTCCGTTTGTCCGTCAATTTGTGGATGGTAGCTAGAACTCATCCGTAACGTGGTACCCTGCAAGTTAAATAGATATTTCCAAAAGTTACTGAGAAAAACTTTATCGCGATCACTGACAATAGATTTGGGAACCCCATAAAGCTTCACAACGGACTCAATAAAAGCCTTTGCGACTGTCAAAGCGGAATGAAATGGGCATATTTTGAGAGGCGATCAACTACGATAAGAATAACCGAATAACCATGAGACAAAGGCAGACCCTCTATGAAATCCATTGAAAGATCATCCCATATTTGCTCCAGTATATCTAACGGTTGAAGAAGGCCAGCAGGTTTGAGTGTGTCACTCTTGCACCTCTGGAAAACATCAGATCCACGTATGTGTTGTTGAATGCGAATCTTCATTTTAGGCCAAAGAAACATACTGCGAATCCTACTAATGGTTTTCTTAAATCCAAAACGACCAACAATTAATGAATCGTGATTTTCTGATAGAAGAATAGGAATCAGCTTTGAATTGGACACAATAATATTCTACCCTTTTTATACCAAATAGAATTTCTTTATTGATACAACTGTGAAGATTTTGTAGCAACCAACTTTATTTGATCATAAAAAGGATCATTATTTATCTCTTCCTTAAGAACCTCTACCCAATCACACGTTGGCATGGAAATTACATGGAATTCAAACTGGCTTACTCGAGATAATGCATCAGCTCCAACATTTTCAACACCCTTTTTATAGCGTATTTCATAATCATATCCTAATATTTTGGGAAGCCATCTGAGTTGTGTAGGAGTGTTGATTTTCTGCTCAAGCAAATATTTCAGGCTCCTTTGATCGGTTTGAATAATGAATGTCTGCCCCAATAAGTACGGATACCACTTCCGAATTGCCTTAACAATGGCTAACATTTCTTTGTCATAGGTTGATAATGATAGAGCCGAGCCTTTAAGTGCCTCACTGAAATATGCTACGGGTCTCCCTTGTTGAGATAGAATAGCTCCAATGCCATTACCACAAGCATCACATTCCACAATGACTTGTTGAGAAAAGTTAGGTAACCGAAGCATTGGGGCAGTTGTCAAGGCTTGCTTCAATTGCCTAAAAGACTATTGTGCTTTAGAAGGCTAAACAAAACCTTCTTTAGTTGTTAATCTAGTGAGGGGGCAATTATAGTTCCAAATCCCCAGATAAATATACAGTAATATCCGGCTAATCTAAGGAAAACGCAGACTGCTTTGACTGAGGTGGGAATTGGCCACGTTTGGACTGCCCAAACCTTTTTTGGTCAATAGAAACACCTTCAAAAGTGATAATGTGGCCTAAAATACTCCACTTAAGTGGTGCCAAAACAACATTTGGATTCCTTTACTTTCAATTGGTGATGTGATAATAAATTCAAAACTTGTTGGAGATGGTGTAAATGGTCCACCCAAGTCCTGCTAAACACCAAAATATCATCAAAAAATACAAGAACAAACTTTCTGAGATAAGGACGAAAATATCATTCATTAAATGATGGAATGTGGAGGGCACGTTTGTGAGACCAAACGGCATTACTACAAACTTGTAATGGCCTTCGTGCGTTCGAAAAGTTGTCTTGTGGATGTCCTCCTCCTTAACTCGAATCTGATGACCCGAACGTAGGTCCAATTTTGAAAAAAAATTTAGCTTCAAATAATTCATCTAACAGCTCGTCAATGATGGGTATGGGATACTTATCTTTGATGGTCACCTTATTCAATGCTCGATAGTCGACACATAATCGCCAAGTGTCGTCTGCCTTTTTTACTAAAAGAACTGGTGAAGAGAAGGGACTCTGACTAGGTCTGGTAATGCCCAAAGCTATATATTCTTGAACCATGCGCTCGATTTTTGCCTTTTGGTACTATGGGTATCGATAGGGACGAGTGCTAACAGGTTCTTAGTCTGGTCTAAGCACTATCTGATGGTCATAAGCTCTCTTGGGAGGTAGGCCAATGATATCTGAAAATATCTCAGGAAAATCTTTTAGCACTTTTTGAATATTTGCTTGTTGATGTTGGGTGTCTGGTCCTTGCTTGGGAACCTCATTCGAAACTCCAGGTTGTACTGAAAGACAAAGAAAAAATCCTTGGCCTGTCAACTGTTGTAGCTCACGGCTATCCAAAGGATCTATGCCTTTATGCTTCACTCCTTGCAGCCGCTGAACCTTCCTATTATGAATAAAGGCCATAGTTAGCTTACTATAGTCCATCTCAACAGGCCTTAAGGATTGTAATCATTGTGCCCCAAGCACCACTGGACACGAGGACACTTGCAAGATGTAGAAATCGATTGTCAACGTATAAGCTTAAAGCTGGAGTTTCAAGTCCAAACACCGTCCTGTGCATGTTATTTTTTCTCCGTTTCCAACCATGACTTCAAAAAATTGGACACGAACCACTGGTAATTCTAATCTATCTACTGTTGTTTGATCTATGAAATTGTGCATGCTCCCTCCATCAATAAGCACAGTTACATCTTGGTGCTTGATTTTTCTTGTCATGTGTAAAGTTTGCAGATGGATGGTTCTTGCCATGGCATGGAAGGATATTTTAGGGACCGAGTCGGGTGGTTCTAGTTCCTCCTGGCTGGTGGTTTCGTGTTCAACGGTTATAGAGCAATCTTCAATGACAAACAATTACGGTCGTTGACACTTGTGTCCAAAAATGTATTTTTCATCACAGTAGAAACAAAGCTCTCATTCACGTCGTTCTCTCACTTCTTGTCCCGTGAGTTTTTGCACAGGCCAAGGGTTGGTAGGGGATTTGGGTTGCGGCACTGGTCCCAGAATGCCCGCCGAATTAGGTTGTGGTGTCATTCTAGTAAGGGCTAGTCGAGAAGAGTAGCTGATAGGTTTGGGTTTGTTCAAGATCTGTTTTTCTTCAACAAGTCGAGCAATTTCGATGGCTTTGGTGAGGGTCTTTGGCTGCTTGAGCTCGACCTCCAACCTTAGTTCTTCCTTAAGACTAGCCACAAATTTTCCCACCAGAAACTTGACAGGTAAATCTTCCACTTGGTTGGAGAGTTTTTAGAAATCTTGTTGATACGAGTTTACCGTTCCAGTTTGCTTCAAGCGAGAGAGGGCTTCAGATGGGTCCTCATAGTCAGTTGGGTCGAACCTAACAAGTAGGGCTTTTTTAAATTCCTCCCAAGTCATAGGGCCTTTATACTTGGTCACCAAACGATACCATTGTAAAGCGATACCTTCGAGATGGATTGAGGCGAGTCGGACTTGCTGCTCTAGAAGCACCTCCTTGAACTCAAAGTATTGTTCTGCCTGAAAAATCCATCCTTCGGGGTCATTCCCATCACCTTTTGGAAAGTTAAGCTTTAGGTAGTGGTGTTTAGTGTCTGGAAGGGTGGTGTTTAGTGTCTGGAAGGTTGGTGTTCGAATTGGGACCTTGTTGCGTTACATGTGAGTTTTGAGTGGTGGGTGGGGGTGGTGTTTGGTGTCAAGGTAGTGAACTGGTTGTATGGGCAAAAGGATTTTCATTTTCTATAAACTGTTGAGTCTATCGTAATTGGGTCATGGATACTTCTATTGCTTGCATTTTGGTCAGGAGTGTTTGTAGAGTATAATGGATTTGATCGAACATGGATTCATGTCGACCAAGGGCTTCTTGGACCTCATTTCGGCATTCCACATTAGATTGTTGTCGAGCCCCCATTGGAGCCGAAACCTGACTCTGATACCAAATGTTAAGAACTTTTTAATGGGATAATAAAGAAGGTAAGGAAAGAGCATAACAAAGGAGTAGGAGAAGACAATTATTTTCTTTCATACCTCAAAAGAAGAGTTACAGGTACTTAAATAGAGAAATTTAACAACTCACGAAGAAAGAATCATGAGATCCCAAAAATATAGGAATCCTTTACAACCACTATACAAACAAAACACAATAAATGTAAATAACAGCCCACTTTAATAACTACATAGTTCACCCACTAAACGAAGATTGTGCTGCCTATAATAGGGTTAGATTTGAAAGTTACATTAAGGCTTAATTTGTTAACTAAGGTAAACTTTAATGTCAATTTTTGCCTTTTTTGCCTATTAAAGGACTAAAAATATTGTTATGACCCTTCTTAGTGGTACATATGTTCGAAAAAATCAATAACCAAATCTTTTCAGGTTGCTAAGAAGCTGCTTCGTTATATTTCTGTTTTTTTTGTTGATATTTTTTATTTTTTATTTTTATTTTTTGATTTCAATTTTTGTTTTTCTTTCAAATAAAAAGTTTGGTTGTTAATGTCAATGTAATTATATTTTTGTTACTAAATATAATTATATATTATATAAACTTAAAAATAAATTATTTTAATTAAATAAATTTATTTTAATATCTTATATAATATTTATTAATAAATTATTCATTAAATAAATTTAAAAAATAACTTTTATCTAAAAATTAATATTTGTTTTAAATACATTTTAATTATTAAATCAAATTTTATTCGAAATTTATATATTTTGAAGATATTTTAAATTTAATTATATTTAATAAAAATTTATAATTAAATTATTAATAATTAAATTAAAGTAATTAAATATATAATATTAAATTAAATTATTTATAGTTCTTACTAATAATTGATATACTAGATAAATTTAATAATAAATATTTAGTTAACAGTAAATTATATTATAAAATAAAAAATAAAGATCACTTTTTATGATTTTTATAATTTTTAAAATTGGAAGAAACAGAACCAAAACCGAAATTAAAAAAAACTTTCAATAAGTTTTTTCAATGTCTTATTCAATTGATTCACAGGTATCCTTTCAAAACGTAAAAGCACAAGCGGCTTTTGCTTTGTGTATATAGATAACTATATAGGATATTGACCACAACCAAGAACTCAAAGCATTCAGACATGCGAGTATATAAAACATAATTGGAAGACATGATGGTTCTAATTGTGATCCGAGTGGTCTCAAGAAATAAGTGCTATTCCTTGTTCAAGTAGATCGCCAGCCAGGACCTGGTTAGCAGCTTCAGAGGGATGAAATCCGTCCCAGAACACATACTGTGTAGCATTGGAGCATGTTCCTACCGACCTGGCATTGCACAGCAGTGAGGTCTCCAATGTCCCTGTTCCACAGCAAGCCTTTCGTGACTCAAAGAAACCTGTCAAGGAAACTGCATTTAGTGTTTTGTGCACTTGGTAAACAATTTATACAATGTTATCATCAAGGCTAGTATGATGTTTTGTGCACTTGGTAAACAATTTAACTTCATGGCCTGGGTGATAAGTTCTTACAGTAGAGCAAGCGACGAGAGATTTTGTAAATATTTCTAGTTTCGTATGTCGAAAGGAAAATTAAAATGCCTTGGCCGTTGAACTCAAGCTCTATGCTCAGGAATAAATGTGATCATATGGTGTCTTCTGCTTAAGATATCGACTGCTAAATTTTTCTGTAGATTGTGAACATTACCATTGTCACTTGGCTTCAAGATCATGTCCAAAAGGGGTTGGTAGATATCGAAGACCACAAGCTTTAGATCAGGGAGCTTATCCACTAGACTTTGAGAAGTGCTGTTTAATTTGTTATTGAAGGAGATGGCATTGTTGTTTAACCTCTCAACACACCGGTTGCTTCCCATACCGAAGAGTGTGATGGCTGCAGGTAAACAACCTGTTGGTGGCAGGGTTGTCACTCCTATCCTTCTTGCTCCCAGTGCATATAATTTCTGTGTCAATATCATTCTTGTCAGTATAACTACACTCCTGAGCAAATTAGAACAGAGGATTTTTTAGTTGATGTTTATTTGAGAAGCGCATCCTTCAGTTAAAAAGTTTTTATATTGGTCCCATTTCTCATTTCTTTGCAAGGAATTTACTTGGGCTTTGATTCAAACTAACGATACAAACATTATAGTGTTTTGACAGTTTGATGAGCATACATTCATTCAATCGTGTCGACCTTTTATGCTCTTTCCATAGGAACTTCCATCAAGATAGTAAAATTTTCAAGAGAACTCCATTCAAAAAGTGAGACTGCATAACATACCTGAATGAAAGTAGAGTAAGATCTCATGAGAATGTCGGAGAATTGATCAGGTGAGTAGATTCTGTTAAGAAGAAGGTTGATGTAATAGTTCTGAATAAAATCGCTACTACCTGCACTCAAGAGATGGATACCACCAGAGAATATCTCATTGGCTTTAGTTTGTCCTACCATGTTTACAACTTTTGCTTGGTAGTCCCTGTAGTAGTTCAATTGCTGGGTTAGAGAAACAGAACCCTGCAAAGTTAACAAGAGAATGTTGGGACTTTTGTTGGTGTTGATATGAGAGGAAGAGAGAGATCTCTTAATTGAGTTTTTACATATAACCGGGCGGTCCCATCATAAAGGCCAGAACCAGCTGAAGCAAAGTTAACTCCAGTCAGGATCTTGCTTCCTCTGGCATCTTGGCTAAGATATGCAGGCGGGTATGAGGTGAAACCAAGGTACTCAGCTGTGCATGAACCAACAAAATAACAGAAAACTCCATCAGACTTAAATGAGAAGAAAAATAAAGGGGTTTGTTCCTGAGGAACTGTTCAATTACCAGTGAAGTCTGTGGCCAGCTTTCCATTGCAGAATCTCCCAGTTGGGATGTGAGTAACAAAGTCTCTTCCATAAGGAGGAAAGTTGGCCTTGATGATTGTGTTGAGTTTGTTGTTGTTACCGACATCAACAACAGAGTCCCCAAAGATGATGAGGGAAGGCACAAGGGGATCACCATGAGCCACAGAGAAAACTAAAACTAGGAGCAGAAAGGAAGTAGATGTGATACCAGTTGCAAACTTCATTTTTTTAAAGCTTATTTTATCACGAAAGAGGGAAGTAGATATTGGTGGTGGAGGTATTGGCTTGAGCACTTACAAGAAAGTTGATGGATGGGAAATGAGGCAGGTGGGGAAGAATTTAAGGGGGGAAATTTGCAGTGAATGTGGTGAAAGGGGCATAATTATCCACATCATAGTTTCAATAAAGGTGCTTATTTTGTGGGAAGAGAGCATGCTTAGCACAGCTCCTGAGGTCCTACTGTTTGTCCTCTATGTAAAACTGTACTTATTAGGCTAACCAAAAGCGTCAAGCAATTGTTGGCTATATTTGGAGATAACAAAGAATTTAGCAGAAGTTTTTAGACAGACATAGAAGTAATGAAGGGAGAGGGTATGCCTTTTTCATCATCTCTTATCACATTTTGCATGGTTTCTGGCCATTTGTTCTGGATGAACAAAACGATTGAAAAGTTGAAAAGGCCCTCAAGGTTTGAGCTCTTGATGTCTTTTAGCGACAAGTGTGGCCAAATGATTATGCGCTTTACTTGTACCACATTCCGTTGTTAAAAAGGAATCCACATCATGGAGCAGAGTGGTGTTTTGCATGTGTTGCATTGCTTGGCCGCCTCTTGTAACTCTATCCATCAAACAAAGTTACAAAGAAAGAGTAGCTAAGATGGACTTGGCTCTTAACCAAGTGCACGAGAAGCGAAGAACCATCCAATGACCGATTGTTCACAACTGTTAACAAAGATTTTTTTTAAAAAAAAAATACTAAATCGATTCAGTCTCTTCCTACAGTCAATTTAAATTAGATAAAAACTCGTTTCCATGTAATCTAGACTTATTTAAGGTAGAGAATAATTTGAAATGGGTTCCACACTCGTTTTGGGATCCAACATAAGTTTAGAATAGCAGGACCTTAATTTAACGCACATAATCTCCTAAATCATATTGTTTATAGTCATACAGCTTCTGATTAGAAGTAGAAAATACATTACTTTCCTTGGGATCCAATATGTTACAAAACTGATGGTGTGGCAGGCAACAACCATTTGATGGAAGACGGCACAAGTTCCATTCTCTTAGGAGAGAACGGTTGCACGAACTCCCTGTTCCCTATTGGGCTAGGACGTCTTCGCTTTTCCCTCCATACTCTTTTAACAAGTCTTCAGATTTTAGTAGAAACCCAAGGAAACTTTTAGTTGTGCATCAGAAGTTGAAATTGAGGATCATCGGTTACAACAACATAGTCATATCCAAGGCTGTTGGCACGATTTTTGAACGTGTCCATCTCAGTCGGTGCCACTTGGATTCCAACCAAAACATTTGCACCAGTTTCACCCTATTCATGAAGCCCGTGAACAATGTATCATCAGTATCCAACTTAATAGTATAATAAAATCTATCAAATATAGGGCATTGATAACCTGCCTGCCCACGGTAGTGGAACAAGCTGATGTTCCATTCAGGACTAAAAGCGTTCAAGAATTTCATCAAAGCTAAAGGCCTTTCAGGGAAAGTAAAACGACAAAGAATTTCATTTGGGACATTCAATCTACCGCCCATCTGCAAGAGATCCAGTGAATAGTAAGGTTCATGTTGAATCATACCTTTAAGTAAAGTCAAATTGAGGAAAACATAACATGCATTTGAGAGAGAAGAAACGGTATCAATTGTAAATGTGGCACAAATATTAACATAATTTGCACGAGGATTCCGGTACTGTTGCTTCAACCAAGCATGCAAAGACGCATAAGGTAGCTGAGGAAAAAAAAGATGACCCCTTTTAGTTGAGACACTTTTCTCAATTGTGTCTCAGGAAAGAATGATGGAGGGTGGGTGCTAAAAGATACAAACGTATTGTCAGGTAAGCAACAGCTTTCGGCTAAAAATTTGCAACTCTTTATAACGTTCAAAGAAACAAAAATAGAAATGAAAATAACGAATCACTGTAACCAAGAAATGCATCCAGTGAAAAAATAGCTGTTAGGAAATTGGCTAAAGCAACAATCTTATCTTTTATAATTCAAGAAGTATTTGAAAATGCTTGATGCACATCAAGAAGGACCAAAATACTTACCAAATAACGCAGGTGATCTTTGACCAACTCACTTTCTGTGAGATTGAAAGTTCGTAGTTGGGAAGATTCCAAACGTTGCTGCATTTTGTTAAGTTCAGAAACGGTGTGAAGGCCAACACTGCAAATAACATTAGAAAACAAATGAAGTGTTTTTGAATTTGTACAATTTTTATTAGATTGGAGGCTGAATCAAAATAGCTTAAAAGAAAACAATTTTGAAATCAATGGTAAACAACAAATCATATTATGAAATGCTCAATATTAAAACTATTGGCTAAAGGATCATGATCAATATTAAATTATTAGCTAAATGATCATACAGTACCTATACAGTACCACAGCCTCTTTTTCTGAATTACATCTGTATTTGAACTCGGTGATATTCACACACCCCACCTGCCATCAAAACAAACATGTTGAGCACATACAACAAGATTATAACTTCTCATCTGGAAAAGCGAATCCAGGTGTAGCGGCATACAAGCTCGCAAAACTGTTTGAAGCTACCCGGCTCTTCCGGCAGAACAGTGGCAAGGACAGCCTCTTGTTTCCTACCAACATTGGCAAGTTCAGTAACAACTCTCAACTTATCGAAGTTCATATTTGCCCCACTAGTTATTGCCACGACATTCTGTCCCTCAAGACCATAATACTTGCAGTATGCTTCAGCCCCAGCAAGGGCCAAAGCACCTGCTGGCTCTAAGATGCTTCTCTTCTCCTCAAACATGTCCTGCAATGGAAAAATAGGCTTTCTCAATCATTTGGCTGCTAGGTACTGAATTAAAGGGCACACCATTAGTTCTTCGAGGAAATATCATTCCACCTAAAATTATATTTCAGTATACAAGTAGTGAAGGAAAGAGAAAACAAACCAGACTAGGATAACCAAATAAGTAATGCACTCAGTTTCCCTCTTCCCTCTACATCCTCTCTCTGCTACAAATCTCTCAATTTAAAGGTAGTTACTATGCTTCATTGTAATTCAAGTACAACTTCCAAACACAAAACTATCATGATGATGGAGATATGATATAATGTGTGAACTTAATTAGAATTCTCTTCCTTTATTATTTGAAAAGTCCAGATTTTTAATGATAACAAAACATGTTATCTTTAGGCACAAGAATCTATAAGTAAATATTTTCACACAACTCAGAAAATGGTAAACATAAAAGAGAAAAAAGATTACCTTTATTGATGCACAAATAGCATCACGACTAACGAGAACTACCCCATCTATCAATTCCTTGCATAAACGGAATGTTTCCTCTCCTACCTCTTTAACAGCCACACCATCAGCAAAACCGCCAACTTGATCCAATATCACCCTTTCACCATGGTATAGTGACAAGGCCATCGCATTTGCATCTGAGGGTTCTACCCCAATAATCTTTACCTGCAGTATTGCAATATCATCAATACTTCACTATATAAAAAGAAGAAAACAAAAGCACTGTTTAGTCAATAATAATACAGTAGGATCATGAAAAGAGATGGGTTTTGGAACCCCAGGAAACCATGATAATTTATATGAAAACCAAAGGGTAGAAAATATAGACAAATGCTAGTATGCTTATTTCGTCTTGGGTAACAAATGACAAACCTCAGGATTAACCCTCTTCACATAAGCAGCAATACCAGCTATTAGTCCACCACCGCCAACAGGCACAAAGATTGCATGGAATGGGCCTTTCATTTGACGCACAATTTCCATTCCAACAGTTCCTTGTCCAATGATGACATCTTCATGATCAAAAGGAGGTACAAATGTTCGACCCTCCTCTGCTGCCCTCTTTTTTGCATATGCCTGTGCCTCATCATAAGAATCCCCCACCAGAAAAACTTTTGCACCCAACTTCTCCACAGATTTCCACTGTGTGGGAGGAAATCCAAGATTCAGAAAAGAAGTTACAATGGGTGTTCAATAGGAAAATCAAAATATACCTTGATTTCGGGAGTAGTAATAGGCATAGCAATTACAGCATTGCAACCAAGTCTCTGAGCGGCCAAAGCAACACCTTGAGCATGGTTTCCAGCAGATGAGCAGATAACCCCTCTTTCCAGCTGCTCCTTTGCCAGTTTTGCCATCATATTATAAGCTCCACGTAGCTTAAACGAGAAAACCTCCAAACCAAATTTTTTGGTATGTAAGCAGACTACAAACCATATTTTGAAAACTACTAAGATTAACTTAATTCAGAAAAGATCGTTCCTACTAAACTACCCAAAGCATAATTGCAGAAAATGTATAATGCGTTCACAACCAAAGTGGCAAAAGCTCAGCAAGTTTAGAAATAAGTGGAAGTATTCTACTACAAACTACTAATAGACGATTTTGAATAAACTTATAATTTTCAATCAGAAAACCAAATACCTGAAGTAACATGAAAAATTAATATAAAGCAGAAGAAAGTTATCAATTCGATTAACTAAAATCGTTACTGATATGCATCAATCCGAAATACTAGTACCACTCTTCAATCCCAGTGGTTAATGATGTACGATCAACAATCACTCAAATACAGAAAAGCACAGAATCTGACAGAAATTTTCTTTTTCCAAACTTCTTTCACACTGCAAAGGTTTGCTCTTTAACTATCAGAAAGTCCAAGAGCTCAACACGTTGGGATGATTTCCTTAAGACATAGTAAAACCAAAAGAGACAACAAAACTAACCAAGATTAAGACTTCTAATTGTTGGACCACATAATGGCCAACATGGAAAACAAACCAAGTAATAATGATGATGATAAAAAGAAATTAATGCTTACTGGCTGCAAATCTTCTCTCTTGAGCCAAATCTTAACCCCCAATCTCTCCGACAACTTTGGCGCCAATTGTAACGGAGATTCAATAGCAACATCGTAAACGTTTGACGACAAAATATTAGTCAAGTACCCCATTGCGTTAATAACACCGTCACCGCCATCCTGACCCGAACGATCCGGCACTGCCCCGAGGTAACCAGGCGGATACTGCAGAGAATCCGCCGACACCCTCTTCCTTGTCGGAGGACTTGACGTGGGTAACTGACTCTGGAAGGACAACGGAGAGGTCTCCGCCGTTGGTTTCGATAAGGTGGCAACGACACTATGGAAGGGACTTTTGGCTCTGCGACGGCGCGTTGCGTCGTTATTGCAATTGTCGTCGTGTCTAGTGAGAGTGGTCGGTGGGGTCAGTTTAGAGCGCCCTGCAAGGCGAAGGAAAGATGTCTGTGGCGGCGTTACACGGAGAGCCTCCATAATTCGTTTCCCCGAAGAGAGCAAAATGTAGGATTCAGCTTCGGCAACTAATGTGGAAACTGGAGGGCGTGGTAACTTTATAGTGTCGTGTTGAGTTTATTATCATCTGTGACTTGGACCATTTTACGTTTGGTGGATCCCCGATTGATCGTGCTTCACGGACAGATTCAATTAATGGCTGCGAGCTCTGTTACTCTGAGATTGCGACAGCATCCGCGGTGTGTGAGCGAAAATCAACGTGTTAAATTATAAAAATTATGTTTTGCTCAGAATCCGACAAACAGTCGTAGACAAAAACATTATGAACAAAATGTTCTCCCTTCTTGCTAACAGTGGAACTGAATTAAATGTCGTTTTTATAATATATATGAAAATAATATCACCTTGGCGATCCCATTTAGCTTGATAACTTTTGTTGATAAAATTAATTTTATAAATTAGTATATTTTTATAAATTAAAATTAATTAATTATTTTTAATTTTATAATATTTTTTAATTAATTTTTAAATATCTCGTAAATAAAAATAATTTCTTTCGATCATATTTCACATTTTAGTTAATCTTTAGTCATTTTTATGACAGTCTAATACTAATTTTTATTTTCAATTTTTTATTACAAATTTTAACCAAGTAAGTTTTTGTTTTCAGTTTTTATATACGATTAAATAAATTTTTATTTTTTAAAAAAAATAAATAAATAATAAAAACCAAAAACTAAAGACCAACAACCAAAAACCAAAAACTAAAAACTAAAAACTAAAAAACAAAAAACAAAAAAAAAAAGAAAGAAAAGTGAAGCCAAACAAGCCTTTAATAAATGGTAATGTTTGTTCGGTTTCTTCTTGAAATATGTATTGGCTGTAACCTTATCTGCGACCATCACCCGAGGAATGGAGGTACAAGAAATTAGTACCCTTACTCCCTTAGCCATCACTGCCTCTCCACCAAGAATCTTAGATACCGATGAATAAAATCCAATGCGCAACTAAATTCTGTAGGAAGTCAAGTTTAAGCATTCTTGGACGTGGATTTATCTTTTACGCGAATATTCAGCTTATGCCCTTTGAGAAGTACATGGAGTTTAATAGCAAAATCATTTCAACATAAATACAATAAATTGCCAATAATAAAGTAAAATGTACATTAATCTATTGTTTTTACGTTTTTCAAAAAATGGAAATAATTATTTTTACTATGTCAATTTTAATGAAATATATAGTATATATAAAGATATTTAATTCTCAAATTCAATAATTTATATAAAATAATCTAATTTCTTTTTTATTTTTGTTAATTTTTAAATTTTGTTATTACTTTACAATTAAGGTGAACTTGAGATGATGCAATCAAAATAAGAAGCACAGTCATTTTAAATTTACGTATCCCGGGTTAAACTTTTCTACTCATGCTAAAAGGTTTTCAATTGCTAGACGGAATGTACACTAGAAAACATATGAATTAATCAGACATACCGGTATGTACCAGTACTACATACACTTGAAAACGTATGAATTAATCAGACATATCGATATGTACTAGTACTACATGACCACATAACAACAACAAATCGTGATCCATGCAAATCAAGTTAGCATAAAATGGCCTTTTGTCTTCCTTAGTGTTTTCAAGTCAAATTTCACGTTCCTAATTGGAAAGTGTCAATAACATAGCCAAACATATTGATATGTACTAGTACTACATGGCCACGTAACAACAAATTCATGCAAAACAAGTTAGCATAAAATGGCCTTTTGTCTCCCTTAGTGTTTTCAAGTCACATTTCACGTTCCTAATTGGAATATGTCAATAACATATATAGTCAAACAAACTATCTGATTAAGTTAAATTTGGTATAACCATAGTAACATTATTCTAGTTTCTAAAGTTATTTTGGTGCATAAGCTCGTATTGACTAGTATAATTTGTATAACTTATAATTTTTTAATGTAATTCAATACTTGAATTTAGTACAATATAAAAAATTTAATATCAAATTTTAGTTAATATAATTATTATTGATATAAAATCTAAAACATTGTGTCATAGGATATAATTCAATATTAAAATAAGTCTTACAAAAAGATAAAAAGTCACATTCAACATTCAATTACTAACAAACAAAACAAACATTAACAATACTCAATGTGAATCTCGCTGAATGTAGGATCTAAAGATAGTCAAAGTCAACATACTAGTGCATAAGATTCGCTGCTTTGCGGAAGTTTGGGGAGCGTTATAATATACGCAACCTTCCCTTTATAATTTTACGAAGAGGTTATTTTTATGACTTCAACTTATGAATTTTTGATCACAAAGGAACAATTTTACTAGTTACTCTAAGACTGGCCTTCACTGCATTCAATTACTCGTGCAGAGAAATTCGATTTACTTTGCAATTTTCATGTGAAGTGATCTATTCAATTAGTAAATAGAGGTAAATAACTTTGTTAAAAATCCATTAAATATGACTACATAACTACACCAGATAGTTGAGATCAGATGGAGTATTTTGAGAAAATGATCATGTTTGTTCTGTTTCTTTCTAATATATCTTTTAGGATAACTATCTGCGATCACCACACATGGATCATTTCGTGGAAGTACAAAGAAAGTAATATACTTAACTATGGCTAGTCTCCACAGTAAGAAACTCAGGTACTGATGAATAGAATCCAATGCACAAATAAATTATGTAGAAAATCAAGTTTAAGCATTTTTTAATATAAAATTATCTTTTACTCAAATATTCAGCTTTTGTCTTTTGAGAAGTAAATGGAGTTATACACATTGATGGTGAAGTCAACCTATGGGTTCTTGCTAAAAAATGGCCCAAATTGTAGATAATGGTAAGCAATTAGTTGTTTTGAGGAATAAAAATATTGTTGCAAATACTTCCCATTCTTAGGGCAATTGTCAAATGGATTGTGCTCAGATGAAGACTCCTTTAGAACATGTTAAGATAATTAAAAATGTTGTTGCTAAAGCATCTCCGGATCAACTTGCAAATGCAAAACATATAGCTATTGACAAATTTAGTGTAGACAATGTGGAGAGTTTGACTAATGAAGTGGATCACTTCACCTCACAATATTTGAAGTATTGTCAGATAGATTAGGCTAACATGTTGACTCTATTATAACTGTTGGCCAAAATGAGAAGTCTAAGGCTAAATTAAAGTATGAAGAACAGACAACAATAGTAAACTCTAGTGATAACTATGTGACAAGTCAGGTGTTGGGTTTTCTACTGCTTTAATGTTGTTCTTTAATACAGAAACTTGAATCCGCTATCTTTCCAACACAAATTTTGATAAAACTTAGTTATCTTGTAGATGTAAAACAATTGCAGAAAAGTAAAGAAGACTAATTTACTTGGTTCGATAGTGATACACTATCTACATCCAAAGTTCCCACTTGTTAGTGGTGGAGAAATTTCTCTAATGCAGAGGAAAGTGAAGAACAAGATACAAAGATTGAGTGTTCTTTGGAACACCTGCAACAAGAGCCTCTCAAACTCACCAGTACCCAAAACAGGTTGATACTCTAGCACTCTTTGACCTTTTTCCCTCACACTAATTTTTGCACTATCAAAGACTGAAATTACAAGTGAATGAAGACTGAAATTTTTTGTGTTGAGTTCTGTGTTTCTCTGATGCTTTTGCCTTGCTTTTTATATCTGAAGAAATGAAGAAGATGGTCTTCGAATGTGGTGGCTTGAATCAGACCATCATCATGT
>JAOTAX010000004.1:28592515-28606518 GCA_025629825.1 Erythroxylum guanchezii
ATTAATAATAAATATTTTCATTACAAAACTGTAACTGAAGAAGATAAAGTTACATGTAAATACACTTGCTTTCCAGGACATTATATTTACATAACTCCAACATTAATGATATAAGCTACTAAATGACTGCGCTTTGAGCTTTAACAATTCAGACATGAGTTAGTCACGTGTTAGAGCATTTGTAGCTAATGACTTTGAATTTAGGAGCATCGAGTGTTCTCCTTCTTCTCCCTTCGAATGTTCTTCAGACACACACTTTCTTCACTTCTGTCTTCAATCTCTACTTGTATTCTGTCGAGTTTGAGTGTTGATTGCTGGAGTATGAGTGATATTCATCACACTTTCCCTCCTACTCCTTCAATCTATACTCATATCCCTAATTTGTGAGAGATTTAAAAACCCAAAAACCCTAGATTTCCCAAAATATTCGTGAGATCTACTGAAATCAACTTCGATTTCATGTGGTTTCCCTCCTATTTCACCAATCGTAGCTGAAATTGAAAAAACCCTAGAGAAATCCCCAAAATCCGAAACCCTAATCTCCACCCCCTTCATGAGATCTGTCAACACTACCTTCGAAATCATGGGGCTTCATTAATCTGTAAGTATTCCCTACAGAAAATGAATTTCTTTTTAGTTAAAACCTTGGTCCCGAAGTCTAATAGATTTCGTTCTCCTGTGACCTTCTCCAGGTTGAAGATTCCCTTGGTGATTTGGTCCCTGACAAGTGCAGACGTACGTCTATGTGCTTGGATCTTTCATAGAGGACTAGATCCCTACTAAGGTACCAAGTACTCTGATTGTCTGTGTAAAGTACTGGAGTTGTGATGTCTGTGTTGATTTCTTTGAGTATACCTGATAGCCATGCTAGCTCTTTTACTCCTTTAGTAATTGGATAATATTATGCTTCTGTGGTAGATAGGCTTACAACTGACTGCTGTTGTGATTTCCAGCTGATTGTGTTTGTTGATAGTGTGAAAACATATGCTGAAATTGACTTTCTTGAGTCCTTATCTGCTGCATAGTCTGCATCCACATAACCACATAAGGATAAATATTTGCATTTTGTTAGTTTTGTTTTAGAAAAACATAATCTATAGTTATTTGTTCCAGATATACATCTGAGAACACTCTTGAGCCTTTGCCAGTGTTCTAATCTTAGATTAGCCATGAATTTACTTAGGATACTAATAACATAGGCTAGATCAGGCCTTGTGCATAGCATAAGGTACATAATACTTCCAACACCTACATCATAGGGGTAGTGAGCCATTGCCTTCTTTTCTTCTTCTGTCTTAGGACACTTGTCAGAAACCATCTGCAAGTGTGAACCTAAAGGAACTGAAGTAAGTTTGGCTTGTTCCATATTAAATTGAGCTAGGATCTTTCGGATGTAGTTTCTTTGGACAAGCCATAGCTTTTCTTCCCTCCTCTTTCTAATAATATGCATTCCTAGAAGTCTCTGTGCTTCCCCTAGGTCTTTTATTTCAAAGTGAGAGCACAATTCAGCCTTAACCTCTTGAATTTTGTTCAAGTCCTTCCCTGTGATGATGAGATCATCCACATAGAATAACATAAACACTACTTTAGTCAATCCTAGATCTTTGTAGTATAGGCAGTAGTCATATGAGCTTCAGATGAAATTCACACTAGCAGCAACCTCATAGAACTTCTTGTTCCATTGTCTAGGGGGTTGCTTGAGCCCACATAGGGATTTTTGCAATAGGCAAACATGGTCCAGCTTATTTTTGTCCTCAAATCTGATTGGTTGCTTCATATCTATGGTCTCTTCTAGCTTTCCATATAAGAAAGTTGTCTTAACATCCATTTGATGGATTTCTCAATCATATAAAGTTGTTATGACTAAAATAAGCCTAATTGTCTTGAATTTAACTACTGGAGAGAATATCTCCTTGTAGTCTATCCCTTCCTTTTGCCTAAATCCCTTAGCTACAAGCCTAGCCTTATAAATCTTAGGTTCTGCTTCTGTTACACCTTCTTTCAATTTGAACATCCACTTATTCTCAATTAATTTGGCTTTGTAAGGTCTAGGGACTAAAGTCCAAGTGTTATTCTTCATTAATGAAGAGTATTCCTTCTCACAAGCTTCTTTCTAATTTTTAGTATCCTTGCTACTCATGGCTTCATCATAGGTTTCAGGAGCCTTATTTTCTACATTTTCAGCCATGAAACATGCAAATTCAAACATATCTAATTCAGTGTACCTTCAGTTAGGTATTCTGATTCTTGGTTGCTTATCCCTTGTGAATTGGTAGTCTTGTAAGTTTTCTTAAATGTCATCCGTAGGTAGGTGTGGAGCTTCTCCTTTACCCTTATCTTTTGCCTCTTCCCTCCTTTCTTCATACTGTGCTATGCCTTCTGGAGGCTCCACAATTTCTGATTATGAGCCACCACCTTTTTAAAATTCTGGTGGTACATAAAATGGGACTGAATGTCTTGCTGTCCCTAAATTCTCCTGATTGTCTCTTGGGACGTCAGAATTTTGAGAATTCTTGTTTAGCAGAGGGAATTTATCTTCTTTAAAGATGACATCTCTGCTAATGATTGTTTTAAAGGCTCCCTTTTAGAGCAATAGAAGCTTATAGCCCTTCACACTTTCTGGATAACCTGGAAACACCCCCTTGATTGCTCTAGGCTCTAATTTTCCCTCTTTCTGATGTGCATAGGCTGCACATCCAAAAGTCCTTAGGTGTGAGAGTTTAGGCTTCTTGCTACTCCAAATTTCCTGAGGAGTCTTATAGTCATTAGCTGAGGTTGGAAGCCTATTAATTAAATAGACTGCTGTCCTAATTGTCTCCCCCCATAGGGAATGAGAGCAACCTGATGAGAGAAACATGCACCTAGTCTTTTCTAGGAGGGTTCTATTCAATCTTTCAGCTACTCCATTTTGCTGTGGAGTAGCTCTAACAGTCTTATGCCTAAGAATCCCATTTTTGCTACAGTATTCCTCAAATTCTTTGCAATACTCCAGCCCATTATCAGTCCTTAGGTATTTTAATTTCCTCCCAGTTTGATTCTCCATAAGAGTATGCCACCTTATGAAAATCTCTAAAGCTTCATCCTTCATCTTCATCGGGTAAATCCAACATTTCCTAGATTTATCATCAATTATGGACATAAAATACACATTCCCTCCTGTTGTGGGGACTTGAGCTGGCCCCTAGAGATCATTGTGAGCATAATCCATGATCTCTGTAGCTCTCTTTGCTCCCTTTTGAAATGTTGATCTGTGGTGCTTTCCTAGCACACAAGATTCACAAAAATCTAGCTTCTGTAGGTTTCCTTCAGGTATTAGACCTTGCCTAGAGAGATGGAGCAGGCTTTTGTTGCCGGCACGACCCAACCTAGCATGTCATTGCTTGGTTGGTTCAAGGTTTTCTTTTTCTAAAATCTGATTAATTTCAGTTGAGCCTATAACATAATATAGGCCACCTCTTTCCACTCCTCTAATGATGACTTTCCCATCCCTTAAGATTTCTCTAAGTCCGTCTTTAGATCTGATTTGAAAGCCTTGCTTATCAAACAAGTTTTCCAAGATCAGATTTCTCCTTATTCCAGGCACAGATCTAACATTGCTTAGGATCCTTCTTTTTTCCATTAAACATGTTGATGGAAACACTTTCTATGCCCTCTATTCTTTGCTGCCCAGAATCTGCCATTTTAACCTTAGCAGTAACTGGTTCAAATGTAGTGAACCATTCCCTATAAGGAGTGACATGCATAGTGCACCCTGAAACAAATATCCACTCTCTACTTAGGTCCTCACAATCCTCAGTCACAACCAATATTTCATCTTCACTGAAATCTTCAGGTTTTTCAACATTACCTAAAATTTCACTTTCAGTTGCCTTATCCCTCTTCTTTTTTCTACAATCCCTTGCAAAATGTCCTTCCTTATCACAATAGAAGCATGTCTTATCTTTTCCCTTTTTCTTCTTTTCATTTTCACCTCCCTTAGGATGTTTTTCTTTCTTACTTCCCTTCTTCCACTTTCCCTTCTTGTTGCTTTTCTTATGAGCTTTCTTCTCATAGTTATTCTTTATAAACATCACTTCAGCCTCTTTCTTAAAGGGATTCACTTTAACTATTTCTTCTATAAGAGAATCTAAAACCCTTTTTACCGTAAGTGATTCTCTACTAGCATGCTTAATTACTTTCTTGAATGCATTAAATTCAGGAGGTAATACCTTTAGGATTACTACAGCTTGATGTTCCTCACTTATTTTCTCAGCTGTAGCTTCTAAATCTTGTACTAGCTTGAAGAAATAATCTAGGTTATCATCTAAGGTTACTGAAGTGTTCATTTTGCAGTTTGCAAGGTTGTGGAGAAGTGTCATCTTGTTAGGAAGACACTTCTTGGCATATAATTCATCAAGTTTCATCCATAGCTTCTGTGCAGTGTTATAATTCTGCACTTTTCTTATCACTGTTGGTGATAAGTAAAGCATTAACTTGCAATAAGCAGATCTTTGCATTTTCAGCTTCTTTATAGGGTCAGTTTCAAGATCATATTCATCATCTATAGCACTATAGCAGTCATAAGATTCAAGAAGAGCTTGCATCTGGAGTTTCCATATGGTAAAGTCTTCTTTACCAGAAAATATGTCCATTTCCTTGCCTACCATGCTTGCTGTAAAATAAAGAAACTAAAGATTTTCACTTACTGACTTTTTTGATGAATCTTGATGAATCTTTACTACTTGAAGTGCCCAAGAATTGTCCTAGGAGGACTTGAAGCTCTGATACCACTTTCTGTTCAGTTTTCTACTACTTTACTGTTGTTCTTTAATACAGAAACTTGAATCTGCTATCTTTCCAACACAGATTTTGATAAAACTTGGTTATCTTATAGATGTAAAACAATTGCAGAAAAGTAAAGAAGACTGATTTACTTAGTTCGATAGTGATACACTATCTACATCCAAGGTTCCCACTTGTTAGTGGTGGAGAAATTTCACTAATGCAGAGGAAAATGAAGAACAAGATACAAAGATTGAGTGTTCTTTGGAACACCTGCAACAAGAGCTTCTCAAGCTCACCAGTACCCAAAACAGGTTGGTACTCTAGCACTCTTTGATCTTTTTCCCTCACACTAATTTTTGCACTCTCAAAGATTGAAATTACAAGTGAATGAAGACTGAAATTACAAGTGTTGTGTTCTGTGTTTCTTTGATGCTTCTGCCTTGCTTTTTATATCTGAAGAAATGAAGAAGATGGTCTTCGAATGTGGTGGCTTGAATCAGACCATCATCATGTGCACTCCACGTGAGTATTTAATAAACTCCCTATGCTGTGCGTTTTGAATGTGTTGGCTGCTGCGTTTTATACTTGTTGCATGCTGCGTGTTGTAACTCTGTTGTATTCACTTGACAATGTATTAATGATATAAGCTACTAAACAACTGTGCTTTGAGCTTTAACAATTTAGACATGAGTTAGTCACGTGTTAGAGCATCTGTAGCTAATGAATTTGAATTTAACAGCATCAAGTGTTCTCCTTCTTCTCCCTTCAAAATGTTCTTCAGACACTCACTTCCTTCACTTTTGTCTTCAATCTCTATTTGTATTATGTCGAGTTTGAGTGTTGATTACTGGAGTATGAGTGATATTCATCACATCAGGTAACTGGGGATATCATCTCTCAAAATGTAAAACATCTTAGGGCAGAGCATTTTGCTTATGTGAAAATAGTTTTCCCGTGAGAAAGCAGTCAGAGCTGTGATTCTCTATTAGGTAAAGCCCAAGTTCCTGACATTCCAAGATATTTTTGTATGCATTCCAAAACTGCAAAAAGAATCATTAAGGAAGAAAAAACAAAATCTCAAATACCAACAATAGGGGGCTAAATGACCCTCATAAACAAGAAAGTGTATTTTGGCATGCTACGTCAAGCTCAATTTTTCCATGGAGATGAAGTATAAGTGATACCTTTAGTTGTTTCTTTTTGTTGTTTATCTGGCAGATAGTTACACAGCCTTACTTAGGGAGTTTTTTGGTTCATATTGTAAATATGATGGTAGGCTTAATGCCTTGAACTTCTTTGTAATGTAGGTGTAATTTTAACTATAGTAAAAATCCTTTTCATTTTTCAAAAAAAAAATCAAGATAAATACAATATATTGTTAAAAAAATGTAAAATGAATAAGATATAACCATTTATTGTTTTTACGAATTTTAGAGAATGAATATAATTATTTTTATTATGTCAATTTTAATGAGATATGTAGTACATAAAAGTAATTTAACTCTCAAATTCAATAATTTATATATAATCTATTATTTTCCTAATTTTCACTCTAATATTTTGATTTTATTATTATTTTTAAAAGATGAACCTTATAGTACTTATAGAAAAATTTGGGACGGTGCAATTAAATAAGAGTAGGCTTGGCCAGGTTCGTTGACCGGACTATGAATTGGATTTAGGCTTTCTTTAAAATTTTTGGACTTTTAGTCTCTATTTTTACTTTTTAAGACCAAAAATGTATTTAATTGGGCCATTTTGAGTTTTAGTGACTCGTACTCAATCCAAAAGTCTCGGGTTGGCTCAAGCTTCGAGCTAAACTTGAATCCGACTATTAGACCCACTGCCACCAGTAAGAGGCATATTCCCGTTAAGTTTATGTATTACAGGTTAAGCTCTTCAAGTCATGCTAGAAGGTCTTCTACTTCTAGACCGAATGCACGCTTGACAACATACTTCTCTTTTAGATAGTTACAATATACTTTGACGAATTAATCGCACATATTGATACATGCGAAACAAGTTAGCATAAAATGAACCTTTTGTTGTTTCGTGTTTTCAAGTAACATGTTCAAGTTCCATAGAATATGAGACTCATTAGCATATGTAAAGAACATATCTAATTAAAGTTGAATTTTGTACAACCATAATAGCATTAGAACATCCTTCTAGTTTCTAACGTTATCTAATTTTCTATTTCTTTTTACCAATAAAATGAGCTGTCACTATCATGCCATTTCAATATTTTACTTTGGATACATGTGAGTTAGAATCTATCTACACCTTAGTTATTATTATTATTATGCCATTATATATTTCCATTTAAAGCCTTCACGTGACAACGTTGTGAAACGCTAAAATACATTTTTTTAATATAACAAAAACGCTAAAATACATTTTCAAACTGAACTTTTGACAGTGTCAGTTAGAACCAAAGACCATTCACGACAAAGGCAAATCTCCGACATGAGCATGTGGCATCACTTCCCCTTGTAGCATTGTACAAATTCTCTGACAGGCAATGCTCGAAAAAGTTGTATTTGCCCTGCATATCAAGCATGTCCTTTTTCAAGGTTACGTTGCGTCTAGTTACGGTCTATAATATATAAAAACGAATCAAAATAAAAATTTAAAGATAGAACAAAACAAAAATTTAAAACAGCGAGATGTTTAGTTGTGATTGACAAAACAGATAAAATTGTCTTTGTTTTGAGGACAGAAATGTGTTTAGCTGCAATTAACAAAGCATAAAAACAGTATCAATGACTAAAATATCCCTGTAGTATAATATGATTGGAAATATGTAATTCATTGATTATTTTAAAACGAATGATCTGTATTAGTAAAAAAGTTAACAAATAATAATAATAACAATAACAATAAGAAATTAATTTCGTATATTAATAATAATTATTATTATAGAAGAAGAAGAGGAAGAAAATTAATAATAATAAGGAATTTAATAATCACAATAATAATAAGAAAATTAATTATGAATAGTAATGATAATAAAAATAATAATAAGAAAATTAATTTTGTATAATAATAATAATAATAATAATAACAATATTAATAAAAATAATAAGTACAAAATTTATAATAATAATTAATAATAATAGCAATAGTAATAATTAATAATAATAATAATAATAATAATAATAATAATAATAATAATAATAATCACAAAATTTATAATAATAATAATAACAATAATTCATAATAATAATAATAATAAGATAATTAATTTCGTATAATAAAATAAATAAAAATAATAATATTAATAATAAAAAGTAGAAAATTTATAACAATAATTAATAATAATAATAATAACAATAATTAATAATTAACAACAACAACAACAATAATGATGATGATGATAACAAAATAATAATAATCATAACGATAATAATAATAATAATAATAATAATAATAATAATAATAATAATAACAACAACAACAACAACAATAACAACAATAATAATAATAATAATGAGTTTAACAATATAATTAAGAATAAAAAATTGCTTATGTTGGGGGAGAAGTATTTCTAGAAGTTGCTTATGTGTTTTGTTTGTGTCCTTGGGACAAGAAATCTTGTACCACAGTTTTGGAAGAAACAAAAAATTTCTGTTCTTGTGCTCTGAAGACGGAACAAAAATGAGTGAAAACAGCAAGCAAACACTGCGAGACACAGGATTATTGTGTCCCTATCATCTGTCTTCGTTGGTGGAGACATGAACCAAACGCAGTGTTAATAATGGCAAGGTTTCAAATTTTAGCCCGCATACTTTTTTATTAGAGAGACGATGGAGTCACTGTTTCTAGTTTGGCCGAAATTTTTGGTAGAGACATCTGACATATTAATCTTGATTTTGTACAAAATGATTGACAATTGGAACTCCATAACTTGTCCAAACTTCTTATGAACAGTAGCTCTAACTTTATTTAATTTTCTATTTCTTTTACCAATAAAAATGGGTAATCCTTAAGTTTTCTATCATACGATTCTAATACATATAAGTTGTAACCTAACTGTAAGTAATTATTGAGTTTTGTTAAGATTTACCTTCAGTTGTGTTATCTTCTTTTACAAGATACTGATGAAAGAAGAGTTTGCCTTTGTAGATTTGTAGTGTTTGCAGGAAGGAGCACATAGCAATTTACTTAGATCGACAGCTTAATTGCTATCAACATCTAATGGTCTTACGTAGGTGGTTCTACTAATATTAACGAAAATGAAACAAGTTATAAAATGTTTTCAAAACACTTGCAAGAGTCTCCTATGAACTCACTAGTACTCCTTGTAAGTACTCTAGCAACTCTCTAACTTCTAGTCTTCTTTTCATAAGCCTCTCTCAGATTATTTAAGTAATAATGAAATGTTATGTGTATTTGACTGATGATAGTTTCTGTCTTATATAGGCTAATTTAGGAGAACGTATAATGCTAGTGAATCAATTTGTACTAGAACTATACAATACGACAAGCACTATGTTAAAAATTAGTGCACACATGCTTTGCTGCACGTTTCTTTTCTTTTATGTTGCTACTATCTGTTATTTCAATTGTTGTTATCCTCATGTTCCTATTTTTTTGGGTTAGTTTAGTGGGTTTCGTATGTCATTAGTAGAAAAATGTTGTTTAGTTAGTGGGAGTAAATCTAGGAGTAGTAGTTGTGTTTTGTTATTCTATAAATTTGATGTAATCGTTTGTTTTTTTAATTAACGGAAATATAGTAGCCTTAGCCTTTTCACTAATTTTCTCTGCTTATACACACTCTGTTTCTTGGTTTCCTTTTTTATTTCCTTCTTTGTTACATGGTATCAGAGCCTGGTTCAGGTTATTTGTGATGTTCTTGTCTATCACACTAGTTTTGTTGAGGAAGATTGTTGACATGGATTTTGGTAATGGGGGAAATGGTTCTAACACTGAATACGATGTTGAGAAGCTTGTTGGTACAAACTACAAATATTGGAGACCGTGTTAACGTTATTGCTGATAACTCAACTTATCCAGTAGTAAACAAAGGCAATATGGAGAATGACGTTGATGATGCAAAAAGTTGGAGCTATCATGCTTACTGATGTTTATCATGTTCCAGGTGTGAGAAAGAATTTAGTTTCAGTTTCTCAACTTACAAATTATGGAAAATATGTTTTGTTTAGCCCAAATGATGTGAAGGTTCTTGATAATGTGAAAAATGTTTCTGCTAATGTTGTGTTTGTGGGTCAAAAAAAAGGGTCTTTATTTGTTTTATCAGTACGGGAGGCATATGTTAAAAGAACTAGTCAATCTGATAACACAACAATTTGGCATGCTCGTTTAGGCCATATAGGCTATCAAATGTTGTAGCAAATGTCCTCAAAGAAGCTGATGGATGGCATTCCAACTCTAAACAATGTGTATGAAGCTGTGATCTGTCAAGGTTGTCAATATGGCAAATCACATCGGCTTTTTTTCAAGAGCTCAACAAATCGAAGGTCAACAATATTCGAGCTAGTGCACACGGATTTGATGAGACCTACAAAAATACATAGCTATTGCGGCTATCACTACTTTATGGTGTTGGTCAACAATTGCTCAAGGTACACTTGGGTATATTTTTTGACAGAAAAGAGTGAAGCTTTCTCAAAGTTTGTTGAGTTTAAAAATTATGTAGAAAAGGAGTTTGGATCAAAAATTGGTTGCTTGGGAAGTGATAATGGTGGCGAGTACATGCCAGATGATTTCTTTCAGTACTACAATGGTTCGAAGGCAAATGACATGTCCTAATATCCCTCAACAAAATGGGATTGTTGAGAGGAAGCTGGCATATCTCTGTTCGACAAGGCTCTCATGGCTACATGATAAAGATCTTCCAAGAAAATTGTGGGCTAAAGCAATTCAATGTGCTTGCCATGTTATAAATCGACTGTCTCTATGGCCAGGTAATGAGAAATCACCTTTTGAAATCTTGTATAATAAAAAGCCAATTGTAAACTATTTTCAAGTGTTTGGTTCTATTTGTTATGTTCAAATTCCAAAATCTAATCGAACCAAACTTGACCTGAAAGCAAAAAAGTGTATTTTTGTTAGCTATGATGTATACAAGAAAGGGTGGAGGTGTATAGATCCAGAGTCAAAGAAGTGTGTTACTTTAAGAGATGTCATATTCGATGAAATGTGATCAATGTATTCTAGCAAAAACAACACCTTCAAATATGTTGATATTAATGATGAGTAAGACAACTTGAAGCTAGAAAATGATATGCAACTATCCAACAACAATGAAGTTGGTGATCCTAGGGGTTCTGAGTTAGAAAACTCAAATTCAGAAGCTGGTCTGAATATTGTGAGAAGATCGACAAGGGAGAAAAGATAGCCTGATTATCTTAGAGACTATGAAGTGCAAATAAATTAGTGCACTGTGATTTCATGTTTCTTTGGAGCAGTAAATGGAGAACCACCTTGCTATGAAGAAGCTAAAGGTTGCCCAGAGTGGGAAGGAGCTATGCTAGAAGAAATCGAAGCCTTAGGCAAAAAATCAGACTTAGGAACTTGTATCGAAACCAAAAAATTGTGAGCTGGTCACTTGTAAATGGGTCTATAGGTTGAAGAAGAAATCAGATGGAACAATTGAAAAATACAAAGCTCGATTGGTTGCTCACGGCTTCTCTCAAAACTATGGACTAGACTATGAGGAAACTTTTAGTTTAGTAGCAAAAATGGTGACCGTACAATCAATTTTCTCACTTGCAGCTGCTAGAAATTGGAAGCTGTGGCAACTCGACGTGAAGAAATGCATTTCTTTATGGAGAGTTGGATCGTGAAATATTCATGGAACAACCCCCAGGATTTATCTCAAAGTAGTTTCCTCTACATATTTATCGATAGAAAAAATGCTTTGTATGGCTTAAAACAAGTCCTTCGCGCTTGGTATGGTAAAGTTGCTCAATATCTCATCTTATGTGGATTTAAAGTTTCAGACGTAGATTCTAATTTGTTTGTTAAATCAAAATCAAAGATGCATGTGCTAATTCTATCATATGTTGATGATATGATAGTTACAGGAGATAATGAATCTAAAATCTGTCGGCTAAGAATGAGTTGGCAGTTCGTTTTGACATGAAGAATTTGGGTGAGGTTGAATGTTTTCTTGGTCTAAAGGTGGAGAAATCAGAACAAGGATTATTATTTCATGAAAAGGATATACTAGATCCTTGTTGAAACATTTTGACATAGAAGACGTAAAACAGATGTCTATTCCTATGGAACCTTTTTTGAAGCTCAAGAAAGGCGAAGGGAAGTTGTTGAAGGATGTAACAAGGTTTCGACAACTGGTTGGTGGGTTAATTTATGTAACAATTACAAAACCATAAATTTCATATTCTATAAGTGTTGTTTCTCAGTTCATGGAAAATGCAAGAACCACTCATCTTGATGCAACTAAGAGAGTTCATCGTTATGTTAAGGGAACTGTTGATTATGATATGTTATATGAAAAAGGACTTAATTTCTGTTTGAGTGGATTTACTTATGCAGATTGGGCAGGTGATGCAAGTGATCGACATTCAACTTCAAGCTATTGCTTCAACATGGGTTCAACAATGATTTCTTGGTGCAGTAAAAAGCAGTTAATTGTTACATTATCAAGTACTGAAGCAGAGTATGTGGCAGCAAGTATGGTTGCACAAGAATGCATTTGGCTAAAACATTTGTTGAAAGATTTGTTTTGCAAAATTGATCATGTTGTCGAAATTCAATGTGACAATGAAAATGCGATCAGACTTGCTTCCAATCTAATTTTTCATGAGCGGACTAAACATATCGAGGTTCGTCATCACTTTGTTCGAGAGAAAGTGCTGAATTAAGAGATTGAGCTACAAGCAGTTCATACCAGTAACCAAGTTACAGATATATTTACCAAAGCTTTATTTACTCCTAAATTTTCATGTTTTAGATCTGCTCTTGGAGTTGTGGATAGGAAGTATGCACTAAGAGGAGGTGTTAAAAATTAGTGCGCACATGCTTTGCTGCATGTTTCTTTTCTTTTATGTTGTTGCTATCTGTTATTTCAATTGTTGTTATCCTCATGTTCCTATTTTTTAGGGTTTCTTATGTTATTAGTAGATAAAGGTTGTTTAGTTAGTGGGAGTAAATCCAAGAATAGTGGTTGTGTTTTTTTATTATATAAATTTGAAGTAATTGTTTGTTTTTTCCATCAGTGGAAATATAGTAACCTTTTCACTAATTTTCTCTGCTTATACACACTCTGTTTCTTGGCTTCCTTTTTTATTTCACTCTTTGTTACACACTAAACACATCTGACCTACTCTTATGCTTTTGCCATTGTCCATGAAAGAAAAGTTTATGGGTTGACGATAGATGGAAGAATACTAACGTTTGATCTGGAGAACGAATTGTTTAGCATGAATGGAGAGAAGCTCATCAAATACAATTAGAATCACTTTATACAGATTTTTTGGTGGACGATGACGGGTAAATGGTAGCCATATTTATATTGGAAGATGGTCAAATTGTTGTAAAAAGAATGAACTTAAGCACTTTAAAGTTGCAGGAAGTGGATGATTTGGGTGACAAAGCCATCTTTCTTAGCATTGGAGCTTCATTGGTAAGACCTTTCCAAGGATAAATGAAGAACATGATATTTTTCTCGAAGTTTCAAGACTAAGACATCGTATTTTGTTCGCTTGACACGAAGCAGTCTCATTTTCGTTCAAAATGTCGTCATTTAAACTGGAACTCTTTTAGTATAAAAGAGTTCAAAAATTCAGCTTAGATTGAATACAACGCTTTTCAGCGAATGGTTTTGAAAATTCAAGCTGTACAAAATCTTATGAATTTCGTTCCATATAGGCCAATACCAGAGAATGGTATGAAATAGATTTAATGTACCAGGTGTAAATACTGGTCAGTACGTGTCTGTTTCGTCTGGATGCCGACCAGTACTGAAAATTTTAAAAAATATGGGGACTTATTAGCAAAATTTTCAAAAATTTTTAAAAAATACTCTCCCACCTCCCTCTCCCCCTCCCTCCTCCTTTTTTTCAAAGTTTTTATAATTAATTATTTAGTTAAACTTTTATTGTGATTTTTTAATTTTTTAATTTTAAATAAAATAAATATTTTTATTACTAATAATAATTATACATTAAATTAAATTTAAAAATAAATTATTTTATTTAAATTTATTTTAATCTTTTATATAATATTTATTAATAAAGTATTAATAAAAATAT